>PVIY010060667.1:0-11533 GCA_004026745.1 Myrmecophaga tridactyla | reverse complement strand
CTGGAGCAGCTAGAAGAAAAAACATAAGAGGATCATACAGTAGCCCATGACAAATTCTGGGACAAATTCTGTTACCACTTGTTGAAGAGTGCTTTGAAAACTACTGCTTTTTTTATTTCTTTGCTTTGTATACATGTTATACTATACAGTAAAAAAAGTTAAAAAAGAAAAAAACCAACCTCAGTGGTTCAGTGTGAGGACTAAATGAAACGTTCGCATCCAGTGGAGCCTGGCAAACTCTAGGCCCTCAATAAATCATCACTGGCAGCCACTGGCTACCTCCAGTCCAAACTCTCTGCCATGGCCTACAAGGCCCCACCTTTATTTGTCCCTTTGCTGTCCCTCAAACAGGCCAAACTCACTCCTGCCCCAGGGCCTTTGCATTTACTGGGCCCTCTACCAGGAACACCTTTCCCACCTATTTGCATGGCTTATTAAGCTTTTTTTTTTTTTTTTTTTTTTTTGCATGGGCAGGCCATGGGGATTGAACCTGGGTCTCTGGCATGGCAGGCGAGAACTCTGCCTACTGAGCCACCGTGACCCGCCCTCATTAACCCCTTTGCTTCACAGAAGGCTTTGCTCAAATGTCACCTCCTGGAAGAGGCCTTCCTGACCCACCCCATCTAACGGAGCCTACCAGTCCCTGCCCTTACCCAGCTTTAGTTTTTTCCATGGAAATTGTCACTTTCTGCTATGTTATATATCAACTTGTTTGTCATCAGTGTCCCCCAGTAATACATGACCTCTCTCAGAGCATACCGATGGCTCTCCATAAATAGTTGGGGAATGACCGAGTGAGTGAGTAATGGTATTGTTTGGTCACACTGCTGGGGCAGCGGGCATGCCCATGCTGCAGCTCCCATCCCTTCCGATAACAAAGCTGCTTCTCATTCTTCGGAACACTGTGGGAGACTGAATTGTGCCCCTACAAACATGTCCAAGTCCTACCCCCAGAATCTGTGAATATGTTCTCTTACGTATGAAAACAACTTTGCAGACGTGATTAGCTAAGGCTCTTGCAATAGGGGAGATTATACTGGATTATTCAGGATTATCCCAACATAATCTCAAGAGTCCTTACAAGTAAAACAGAAAGCCAGGGAGTCAGAGTCAGAGCAGAAGAGGTGACAACAGAAGCAGAGGTTGGAGGGTCACGCTTTGAAGATGAATGAAGGGACCGCAAGCCAAGGCATGCAGGAAGCCTCTAGAAGCTAGGAAAGGCAAGGAAACATATCCTCCCTGTTTTAGTCTCCCAGCTGCTAAAACAAATACCATACAACAGATTGGCTTAGCAACCGGAATTTATTGGCTCACGATTTCAGAAGCTAGAAGGCTTGCGAGTCAATCCTGAATGCTCCTCTAGAGCTTCCAGAAGGAACACAGCTCTGCTGACCCCTGATTTTAGCCCATAACACCCATTTCAGACTTCTAGCCTCCAGAACTGTAAGATAGTAAGTGTGTGTTGTTTTAAGCCACTCGGGTTGTGATGATTTGCTACAATGGCCACAGAAACTCACACAGACATCTTGGTATAACCCCCTGTGCCAGCTCCCCTGGAGCCAGACGGGCCAGTCGAGCAGCAAGTATATACAGGGGAAGTCCAAGACCCAGAAGGCCAAGGAGCCCGTCCAGGTCCCGGGGCTGGGGAGGGGCTGACCCAAGCTCTGCAGCCTGCTGCCTCCACCTCTCAGTCCTGCCTGCAAGTGGAGGTGTGGGTGCAGCTGCTGGCGGCCCGCACTCCCAGCAGCCACCTGGGGCCAGCAAGGAGATGACCACTTGCAGAGAGGGCTGTTCCTAACAGGCTCGTCCTCATGGAAATGCATTTTACACATGAGCTGACTGCACGGGGAGTGAAGGAGAACAGCCATGCATGGCGAGCCCACCCGCCTGCAGACACGAGGCTCCACGGGCCCAGCCCCCAGGCCAGGCAGGTCTGAGCCGAGGAGTGGGATGGCACCCAGCCAGAGCCAGGAGGAAGGATGGGCCTGCGGGGCTGATGGGCAGGGGGTAACCTAAGCGCTCCCGGGGCATGCCAGCCGAGGGGCACCTCCTCCTCTGGGCCTCTCTATCTGTGGCCGTTGTTGCCCCATTTTTAAAAATGTTTTATTGTATAATGTAACATCTATACAAAGCAAAGAAAGAAAAAAAAGCAATAATTTTTAGAGCTCTGTTCAATGAGTAGTTACAGAACAGATCCCAGAGTTTGTCATGGGCTACCATTCCATCCACTCAGATTTGTCCTCCTACCTGCTCCAGAACACCGGAGGCTAGAAAGAGTAAATATTTTTTTATCATCACAATCAACTTTTTTTTCTTATTTGTGAAAAATAGTATATATACAAAAAAGCAATAAATTTCAAGTCACAGCCCAATAATTAGTTGTAGAACAAATTTCAGAGTTTGGTATGGGTCACAATTCCACAATTTTAGGTTTTTACTTCTAGCTGCTCTAAGATACTGGAGAATAAAAGAAATATCAATTTAATGATTCAGCAATCATACTCATTTGTTAAACCTGACTTTCTCTGTGTAACTCCACCATCACCATTGATCTTTCTCCTACTCTTTAGGGGTATTTGGACTGTGGCCATTCTCACTTTTCCATGCTGGCAGGGG
Organism: Myrmecophaga tridactyla; assembly: GCA_004026745.1. Taxonomy (NCBI): domain Eukaryota; kingdom Metazoa; phylum Chordata; class Mammalia; order Pilosa; family Myrmecophagidae; genus Myrmecophaga; species Myrmecophaga tridactyla. The sequence continues at coordinate 8,917 of PVIY010060667.1, read as the reverse complement.
CTGTCACCAGTATGGGGTAGGGGGATAGAACTAGCTGATGTTCCAGAGAGGCTGGGCCCTCTGGGTTTCAGCACTTACCTGGTCCAGGGCCCCATCTGGAGGTTGTAGGCTTCTGGAAAGTTGCCCTCGTGCATGGATGCTGTCGCCCCATCTTACAGCACCTCAGCCTGGGAGGTGTCCAAGCTGCCGAAGGCTCCATGGGACCAGGCAGAGCTGGGATTCGATCAGGGCCTGAGGGGCTCAAAGGCTGCCCCCAACGTGGCCCCAGGTGTGTGCACCTGTGCCCGCGCCACGCGGGGCAGGGTGACCTGTTAGCAGGCTGAGCCAGGCTGAGCCACCCAGGGGCGCATAGAGGTCAGGCCGTGGGCCGGGCGCCCTCAGCACATTCTATCACTGTGTCTCCCCAGGGGTCCCCAAAGGCCCCCGGCATATTCTTTCAGGAGGGTCTTGAAAGGAAACCAAACCCTGGCCTTATGCACACACTGTCTCTCTCATACACATACACAGGCCGTTATGCACACACACGCACACTCATACACACCATCTATACCTTCTCCCCCACACTCATGCCATCCCCCACCCAGACGCACTCACACCCAGACATGCTCACACATCCACTCACAGAGATGCACGTCTGCACCCCTGTGCACACACGTACACACGTCAGCATGCGCACGGGCATGCAACACCCAAACACACACATATATGCATGTACACTGTCATTCCTGCACACGCACAGACGTACCTACACGTGCACAGTCACCACCACAAGCATGCTCACGTACACACACTCAGAGTCAGGCTACATCTGCTGTTCCCGCAACTCACCTGCTTGTTTATTCAGGAAGATGAAGCAACCCTGACCTGTTGTTGACTCTCCTGGGAGAAAGACAGACCACCCCGGGTGAGGTCGCCAAGCCCACACTTTCCCCAGCACGTACCAATCATCTCAGGGACACCACGGGATGACTCCCCTGCCTCCCAAGCACCCTGCCCACCCCGGAGCCAGAGAGGAACTTGAGCTCCCTGGGCCTGTCCCTGTTCAAAGAGGACACGGGTCGTGAGTGGTAAAGCAAAGGAGAGCAGGCTCCACTTCCGCAGGCAAGGCTGCACCCCAGGACCCTGGCTTCCCTTGGGCCAGATGTCCCCCAAGGGACAGAGACAGGGGACAAAGCCAAAAAAGCGAGTGCAGGGAGAGGAACTGTGGGAAAAAGGCAGAGCAGGAAGCTCCAGGAATCCATCCCTCCAGCAGAACAACTGGTAAGAGTCTGAAACAACTATTTTGAAACTCCTGAGTCCTGTAGAAGACTGTGCGGCATCCAGGAAGAGAGGGAGGAGAGGCTGGGAAACGTGGTAAATACCAGTGAGCTGGTGCCGGGGCGGTACGTGGGGCGGTAGGCAGCAGTGGGGGCTGGCGTCTGGCGAAGGCTGCTGGGGCCCAGAAAGGACCTAAAAACCTGGCTCCCCAGGATCCGGGGTGGGAGAAGCACAGTCTGCTGTGAGGGTAAAGGCCGATGGACCTGGGCCCAGGTCCCAGCTTTGCCACCCTCCTATAGGCTGCACGAGTCTCTTAAGCTCTTGGAGCCTCGGTTTTCTCATCTATTAAATGGGAACGACACCAATTTCTACCTGGCAGGGTTGTGAGAGGACCCAGTGACTATCTAATGCCAAGTGCCAGCACTGGACCTGGCAAATGCGCCGCAAGTGTGAGCCCCGTGCCCCCGTCCTCTGAGCACTAACCAGCCAGCCCAGCAGAGGTCACGGATAAGGCCAGCCCCCAAATCAGACCCTGCCTGGGGGTGAGGCCCAGCTCTGGGACCCTGGGTAAGTAACTGCACCTCTTAGTGCTGTGTTCCCTTGTCCATAAAACAGAAATAACACATGTAGCAGCCTCAGGGGGTGCTGAGAGAAAAAGATGCACTATTGCATGGAAAAGGGGGCATAGTGAGCCTGGGACTTGCTAGTTCTTGACTTAGTTTCATTTTCCCCAAACGCAAGCCCAGAGACAAGGTTCTGATGCAAGCAGTTTCTGGGGGAGGAGAGGGAGTGATCCCAGGAGGCCAGGTTGGGGAGCCAGGAGGTGAAACGGAAGGGAGGACAGCCGATGGAGGGTGAGTGCCCAGTGGGCAGCTGGGCTCCATGTGGACCTGTGTGGTCCCACATGCGACCCCCAGGAAACAGTGACTCTTGCACTTCAGCACTCCTGTCCCTTGCTTGCTCCTGGGGATGGCAACATCCCGGCACCTCCTGCTTGCACATGCCGAGTGTACTCTGCTCTACCAGCTGGAGAACGCCCTCTGGCAAAGAGACGTAGGTGATCCGGGCGGGAGGCCTTGGTGTGTTTGGGAACTGTCCCCTGAAGCGACAAGTGACATCCAGGTGGGCCAAACTCTGCACCCAGGTGCACAATCTGCAGCACCTGCCGCAGCTGCTAGGGCTGCCGTTTCCACCACGCGTCCCTCCCCCAGGGCCCTGGGGCCACCGGCCCTCTGCTGGCCCTCGAATGTTTGCTGGATGACGCCCCTTCTATCGGTCCAGGCCCTGGCACACTCCAACAGGGGGAGGGAGGAGAGGCTAAGAAAGGCACTGTTGACACAAGTACAGGCAGGCTTAAGGCAGGACCGCCAGGGGCAGGGAGCACCCCACGCTGGGCTCAACAGTGTCCCCCGAAATCCATGTCCACCAGAACCTGAGAATGTGACCTTATTCAGAAATAGCTTCTTGACTGATGTAATTCGTTACGATGAGTCTGTACTGGGTGAAGGGAGCCCTACAGCCAATGGCCAGTGTCCTTATAAGAGGATGCACCGATGCCCAGGGAAGCAGGTCATGTGAAGATAGAGCAGAGAGTAGGGGGATGCAGCTACAACCCAGGGGACGCCTCTGACCCCCAGAAGCCAGAAGAAGCGAGGAAGGATTCTCCCCTAAAGCCTTCGGAGGGACAATGGTCCTGCCGACATCTTGTGTCTGGTCTCAAAAAATGTGGGAGACCAAATTCCTGATGTTTTAAGTAGCTGGGTGTGTGACACTTTCTCTGCTAGAGCAACCCAAGGAAACCGACAAATGACCCTAGGGGGACAGGGGAGGGCGGGGACCCCACCATGGAGGGAGAGAGCTGGCGCCACAGTCACTATAAGCCCCCAGCCTGGCAGGGAGGGGACGGAGAAGAAAAGCCTGTCCTCTCTCTACTGCTCCCCAATCCCTGCCGCTGCTGCCCATTGGCCAAACCGAGGCCAAAGCCAGGGGTGAAGAGCCTGGGTGCTGCAGGGCACAGCAGCTGGCGCCCAGTCCAGAGCAGCATGAAGAATGATCTGGAAGGACAGGCGTGAATTTCCTGCGCCCCTCTCACCCCTAACCCCTGTTTCTTGCTTTGCTGTCCTCTGGTGCAGTTTCCTGGTGAATGAGCATCTCGTTATGGAAGAAAGAGGTAAAAAAAAAAAATCGGGGTATCCACTCAACTTGGGATTTCCTTCCAACATTGCCTCTGGAGCTCTGGATCCTTTCCTCAAACCTGTCCTAAGTCCATGATGTCCCCACACCCCAAACATGGCACCTCGTGGGACCAGTCCAGACCAACCCAGGCCATGCCACGCCAGAAAGGAAAAGATGGGATGGGTGGTAATGGGGCTGCAGGAGATTTTCTGTGGCCTCCAGAATGAGTTGGCATAGGCCGAGCATATGTTATCGGTCATAGGAAGACCAAGGCAACTCAAGCCAGAAGGCAGCCTCACCAAGAGCTCACTGCCAAGACCAGGACTGCATTCCGGAGCCAGGCCATCAAGGAGCCTGCAAACAATGAAGCCAACAGCCTTCAATCCATTCGCCAACCCTTGGAGACTCCACTCAGAAGGGTCCTCTTCTCACAGGCCAAGGCCCAGAATCCCATCCCTTGGGCTTCTTCTGCTCTGCAAAGAAGCAAACCTGCAAATCACTTCAATGGCTGTTTCATCAAGAGCCCCAGAACAAAATATACAACAGAAATCATAGGGCTGCTTTGTGGAAGAGTCCAGAGGCCCTCCAATTACTGTCACATAACCTTCTCCAACTTGATCTCTCTTATCTTATCTATAATAGATAAATGCCTAACTCAGGGGAAATGGGGACTTTTTTCCTAATCCTAGTATAATAAACCAGAAAAATGAGTCTTGCTTTTAGCCCAGCTGTCACCCACAGGAAGCAGTGTCCATTAGTGGGCTCAAAGCAATCCTCGCAGCCCCTCCAAGACAGGGGACAGTGTCTTGGAAGTTCCCAGCTCACTGCACATATATGGAAAGCCATTGGGGCCAAGGTGGGGGAGAGGGGAGCATGGGCCTGCCTGTCCCCCAGTAACTGCCAGTTTGGGGGGACTGTGTGTCTGAGCAGCAAGCAGCCCCACCTGGAGACAATGTCCTTGTCACGAGGAATGTCGTGGGCATCAGCCTGGGGGCCTCCCTCTCCAGCCTCCTGTCAGCTCTTGGAAAGGCCTGGCAAGGCAGGCGGCAGGAGGCTTGGTCCAATCTGCCCTCTCTGCAGGAGCTGCGCATTCTAATTTCGCCTTGGCAGGGACACCCAGGCCATAGTGGAGATGGAAGGACAGAGCCAGCAGCCTGGGGTGGAACGCGGGGAGCTGCCTCGCCACCTCCTAATCAGGCACTAATGTGCCCCTTCTGCCTTCAGAGTGCTGGAGTGAAGCCCTGAGGCCCTGCGGAAGGCGTGAGGGGTCAGGCCCAGCTGCAGAGGCCATGAAGCTCCAGGAGAGACGGAGTCCTGCTGGAGAGAGACAGAAGAAAGGGGGTTTCCGGGCCCTGCACCCGTCCACTCTGCCCCCATGCCTGCAGCAAGCACAGGCCTTTCCAGTTTGTCCCCTTCAAGGTCTCTGTGAAGATCCCCTCAAGCCTGGGGCAAGGGGCAGGGCCCCCCGTGAAAGTGCTAAGAGCATCCTGGCTGCCTGGGTTCAACTCCCAACTTCAAGTCACTTTCCCTGCCTGTGCCTCAATTTCCTCTGCAGAGTAGAGCTATTAAGATCAAATGGATGCATTGTGTGAGGTGTGCACAGCGGGTGTTCATTAATAACAAATGTCAGTGTCACAGCTACAGCTGCTCTTTTCAAATGGAGAACTGAGGGTCCGAGCGAGTGACACCCAATAGCATGTAGTGGCAAAGGGAGTCGGGAGGCCCCGAGCCAGGGCTCTGAGCCAGCCCCGCTGCGTCCCCCACAATACTGCCTCCACACCCTGCACTGTGCATTGACCGGGCTCCGTCACAGGTAGGATGCATTCCCAGCGGTCCCGGAAGGGGGCAAAACAGCTTACAGGAAGCAGCTGAGCCCACACCCCTCTTGCACTGTATCATTTCAGGGGGAGGCTTTGCTGGGGGCCCTGGGGCAGGACACCGTCCTCTCCTGGCTGGTTTTCTCCAGCTATGAAATGAGAGGTTGAATTAGAAGTTTCCACCTCCCTCGATAACCAGAAAACACTTCACTTTCACCCCAGCCTCTCCCTGCCCACCCCTCCACTCTCAGGAAATGTCTATTTAATGAGGCCCGTTGCTGCCTGAAGTCAGAGAGACGTCAAATTTCTGGAAATTTTTAAGTCACGAAATAAATTTCAAGGGAGACAGTGGGGAAAAGAGCAATTTTCACCATGTGTTTTTAGGACCCCATACAGGCCTGAAATCAACTTTGCTTCGTTTAGGAACAAAACCACGCATGTGGCTCAGGTTTGCTTGATTTAGACATGGGTGTGGCTACAGTGAAAACCGTTTCCCCTTTGGAGGTTGTGATTTGTTGGGAAAGGTCAAAAGTTTCTTCAGAATGCAAAGTTATTCCTTGCCCTGCTCCCACACTCTCCCTGCTACCCACCCCACATTCCTATGTCTTTTTTTCCTAGAAAATGGTTTACTCTCAGAAGTTATTGTTGAAAGAGTACGTAAAATACACAGTAAAATGTACAGTGGAAATGCCTAAGAAACACATCCATTTTTCAGATTTCTTCACCATAGTTTAGCCTGACCCATCCCTCCCTCTTCTTTCTCTGCAGCCTTCCTTCCCCACAAGTAGGGCTCCCCCCCCCCCCAGGGCTCTGAACCCAGAGGGCAGCCAGCCCCGGAGCCCCTCCCCGGTAGCTGGAGGCAACTGCATCCAGATGTGAGGTCGGTGGGGCCAGAAGCCTGGCAGGGTGGCCCCTGCCTGGGGATCAGCATGCCCCCCAAACCCCCCACCCGACATCCTGGCCTGGAGACCACAGCGGGGGACGCTCCAGGGGGAGGCACCGAGCCTGCCCCACGCGCCAGCCCCATCCCCAGGCCTGTCAAGGGCACGCCCCCGGCCCCGCTCCCACGAGGCACTCGCCAGCTCAAGGCCCAGGTTTCCTGTAGGCACGGTGGGAGCGTGTACACAGCCACTCCAGGACAAACGCAACCAAGGGTCTGAGCAGACAGAGGCTACTGAGATGTGAGCGCAGGGGCCTGTCCCTCACTCTGGGGTCCACGTGGAGGCAGCGCCCACCCACTTAGACACACACACACACACACACACACACACACACACCCTCTCTTGCCAAAACCCGACAATGGTCCTGTTCAGTGCATATGACCAGCCCATTTCCAGATAAGCCCAAGGAACCCAGTGAAATAACTAAGGGGCAGGAAGCAGCAAGGGCAGGAGGGAAGCCCAAGGCTGTGTGACTGCAGCCCGGGTCCTGAGAGAGTCCAGTGACCCCTCACTCCAGGGCACAGGACACGCGTCCTAGGGAGCCGGTGATGGCAGGGCAGGGGCTGGCTGCCAGCCACACCTGGGGGAGGTGGGGCCGGGACCTTAGGCGTGAAGGGCAAAGGCGCTGGCTCGGGGAGGTCAGGACTCCAGAACATACCACACACACACACACACACCCACACACACACACACGCCTGCACCCACTCCTGTTTCCTGTCCTTCAATGTCTCTCATTTCATGGCTGGTTGGGAAACTTCCTGTCTCTGCATCTTTGCTGTAAGGGAGCCCCCAGCCTTTCTGATGGGGTGGCCTATAAGAGATGGCTATTAACATGCTTTCATCCCCTCACTCAGCACATATAAGGAGACATAGGTACACAAACTGCACAACCACACACACACACACAGCCCGTGCACAGACACACACACATGCCCCAGCTGTCCTACAGGTGCTGGGGTGGGTCAGCCCCTTGAAGGGTGCTGTTTGTGTACTTCTCCCTGCCTCTGTTCCCCCTGAGGGCACCCAACATCAGTCCATACATCTGGCATCTGGGTAAAGAAAGGGGCAACAGAAAGAAAAAGAGTTAGAAGGGAACAAAGAGAGAAAGGGAGGGAGAAAAGGGAGGTACGGAGAAGGGCAAAAGAGAGGGGAAAGGGAGAGAAGAAACAGAGTGAGGTGGAGACGGAGCGCAGTAGCAGGCTCCCTTCCGGTCCCAGGGATGGTGCAAGGTATAGCGTTAACCTCCAGGTCTAAAATCAGAAATACGTAAATCAGACTTCTATTAGCTGTGTGATTTTGTAAGTTACTTAACACCTCTAAGCCTCAGTTTCTTCTGTAAAATGGGGATAATACAGCAGCTGTGTCATAGAGAAGCACAGAGCACAATGAGCAGTGTCAGGCACGTGGAAAGCACGCAGTAAAAGCTGGAAGTGAGACCAAATGGGGTCACTGGAGGCCCAAGAGAGGCCCTGAGTGGCCCATGCGGGGCATGTGGTAAGAGCTCAGAATATACTAACTGCCATTGTTCCTGATAGTTCCATCATCTTTAACACATGTCCAGTGCTGCTCCGGTGGCTGCGTCTCCGTGATCTCACCTGACCCTCCAACAACCTGGCCAGTGGTTGGAGTCATTATCCCTACTTTACAGATGGGTTGGGCGGAGGCACAGAGAGGTTGAAAAATCACTTGTTCAAGGACACACAGCTGGCAAAGCCAGGGTGTAAGCGGCTCTCCAGAGTTTAAGTATCCACTACAGGATGGGGTATTTCAAGTTTAAATTGTGATTTTTAATGAACCTAGTAAATGAGTGATGATTCTAATAACTAGCATTTATTGACAATGTACTGCATACCAGGTCCTGAAAGTTTTACGTTATGTCTGGGAATTCTCAAAACAACTCCATGAAATTATTATTATTATTTTGCCTATTTTTTTAAGTGAGGAAACAACAGCACAGAATGGTTAGGTAATTTGCCCAGAATGACCAGCGGGTGAGTGTAGGACCTCAATTCAACCGTAGGCTGCATCGCCAGGATCTGTGCTCTCAGCTTAGCTAGCAAGAGCTGGTCCTCACACAGTGATATTGAACAGTCTCCAAGATACATGTTTTAAGATATATTTTTAAGTCAAAAGCCAGGTGTGGAAGAGCCTGTCTAACACGCTCTTATTTAAAAGGGGACATGCAGACATGTATGCATTTATCCGCGTGGCGTGCTGGAAAGATATACAAGATGCCAGGAATCATCATTGTCTCCAGAAAACAACTGGGAGGCTGGGAGGCTCAGGGTGCGGGAGACACATCCTTTTGTTCCCTTTACACTATTTACCACCTGCCTTAGAGAGTCTGTGGGTGTAAGCCTCCTGTTGAGAAGAAAGGAAATTATTTTCATTACCTAGTCAGCTGGTCACCAGGACCCCTCCTCCTCCTCCTCCCCAAAGATGAGCAGCGAAGGGTATGGCAGGTTCCAACCTGAGTCCTCAGCCTCCCTCCGACCACTGCCCTGTCAGCAGGTAGCCATGGCTTCAAGGTCTTTTCCTGCTACCTCTGCCCGGCGCCCAGGACTCGGGTAATGCAGAGATGCTGCCAGGCCAGTGCGATCTGCCACCCTCTAGTTGGAGAAATGACCCTCTCATCCTTGAGAGAACTCTAGAGCTTTCTGTGGCTCACTATTGCCTCTCCATAGGTGGGCAGTGGGAAGACCTCTGACCTGGTCCAACCTGCCCGCC
>PVIY010060666.1:0-11532 GCA_004026745.1 Myrmecophaga tridactyla | reverse complement strand
CTGCCTGATCCCTTCACTCGCTCAGCCTCAGTTTCCCCATCTGTTAAATGGAGCCGCCGCTGGTGAGGATAAATGAGACCCCGAATAGCAGGCCCGCCACCGCGCCTGGTACACGGGGAGGGTTCGGTGGATGCCAGGCTGGTCCCTGTTCCTACTGGCGTCACCGCTGCCCCCCCCCAAGCCCTCCCCACTCCAATCCCTGGCTCCAGCCCAGCCTCCGCCCCTGGCTCTGCCTGGGACTTGCTGGGTGACCGTGACCCTGAGTCTTGGTCTCTCCTTATAAAACGTGCTAATGAGGGCGCAGGGTGGTTCAGTGGGAGAATCCTCGCCTTCCATGCAACAGACCCGGGTTCGATTCCTGGACCATGCACCCCCTCCCCCCCCAAATGCCACCCCATCATTCCCAAGGCCGCTGTGAAGACAGAAGGGGCAGCCACGCACAGGCCCGATAAGCTTTGGGTGGATTAATCGATGAATCCCGGAGCCGACTCCACTGAGGTCAGGGGAAGGGAAGGGAGGGGAGTAAAGGCTGGTGGGGGAGAGGTGTCCACTGCAGCCCCCTACATGGCGAGGCGTGCCATGTGCTGGGGTGGGGGTGGGGGGACAGGGTGGGGCTGGGGGCTGGGAGGGCTTCACGCAGGAGGCGGAGGCGAGGGCAAGGACCGCCTTCCAGACCCAGGGGACAGCACGGATGAGGGCATGAGCTGGGGCACCCGAGGTTAAGGGGAGAAAGGAACGGAGAAGGAGCTGGGTGGGGGTGGGGGGTGGCAGCCAGGGACAGGCCGAGAAGGGTCTGAAATGCCAGGCCAGGACCTGTGGATTCCATTTTTTTTTTTTTTCTTTCAGGAAATAGGGAGCCCCCGATGGTCTTAGAGCCAGTGAGTGCCTCGAGGAAACGTGCCCTTGTTTAAAATGTCCGGCATGATCTGGGCTGGAGAACGGAAGGGTGGAGCTGGGGTGACTTCTGAATGGCGTCCATGGCTTTCCGGCTGCTCGGTTTAGAGAGTGTACGGTGAATGGGGGGGCCTGACCTCGCTGAGGTCCCTGTCCCAGGGCTGGCCCTGACATTGGGACTGTACTCCCTGGGAGGTGCTGAGGGCAGGAGCTGGCTCCCGTCCATCCCCCTCGGCGACCCAGCCCGGGGCAGAGCGAGGGGGATCCTTCTGGAACCCAGAGTTCCCTGGATCCAGGCTTGGGCTGCTGCTTTGGAATCAAATCCTGCGCCATCTCACCTTTGTGCAAACGGCGTCACCTTTCTGAGCCTCTTTCCTCACCTGTAAAGGAGCAGGTAAGGAAGCTCAGCCATCATGATTAAGGGGATAAAATGCAATACTAGAAATTGTCGGAGGAGGAGACCCTGCTTTTTCTTCTGGGGCTTTCTCACGTGGAAGGAAAAGGGGGCTGGAGACTAAGGTGGGAGGTGCTGGGCTGCCCCAGGGGCCAGGGAGCCCCTGCCAGGGGCAGTAATCACGCTAAGAGAGGCCAGAGTCCAAGTCCCACCCCTGTCACCTAGAAGCAGAGTGAATTTGACCTCTGAGCCTCAGTTTCCCCACCTGTAAAAAGATACTACTAAAAAGAGCCTCGGTTTCCCCACCTGTAAAAAGATACTGCATGGAGAGTAAATGAGACCCCGTGTGTGAACACGAGCAAGGCTGCACCCAGGGAGGAGCGAGGAAACTGTGGCTGGCTTTATCGTTACTATTATTGCTGCTGTTATTTCTCAATTCCTTCCCATTCCCCAGCTCCTGGTGTTGTTAAAAGAGAGGAGAGGGGCCAGGACCTTCTCTTTCTCACTCCCTACAGGTGTCCACATAGCTGGCAAAGTGGGGATGTAGAGCCGGTCCCCCAGCACCCTCATCCTGGCAGCCAGCTCCCCCTTACCCTGCCCCGGAGACCCCAGACTCAGTCCCCCCGCTCTGCCTTAGGAGTCCCTCGGGACCCAGTGAGGCTGCCAACTCCCTGCCCTCACAACACACACCACTCACCTTCCAGGTGGGGCTGTTAGGCTCTTGGGAGTCCCCACTCCCTCCTCAACATCCCCAGGGGCTGAGGGGGCCTCCAATGCAGGCCTGGGTCTTGGGCCCCTCAAACTGTCAGGGCCTGGCCAACACTGCAGACCCCCCCTACCATCAGAGCCTCCAGGGGATGTGTCCCTTTACTGCCCCCAAAGCTTCCTGTTATAGCAGATGCTCCCTCCTATCCTGGCCTGGTCACATCAGCTGCACCCCCAGCACAGCCTAGCCCCCAGGGCCCCCAAAAGAGACCCAGAGGCCGGGGTGGAGGGCTGGCATGGTATACGCCCTCCCCCGCACCCCCCTCCCCAACTCCAGCTGCCTCATGGAAGGGCCTGGGCTGCAAAAACCTGGCTGAGTAAATAATGACATTTCCTCTTTTCTCCTGCGCTCTTCGCCCCCTTTCCCTTCCACAAATAAATTATCAACATGCCCGGGTCCCGGCGGAGTGGAGCATATCACGGGGAACAATGAAAAAGCTTTTAATAGGATTCCAGGAGCCGCAGCCACTTGCTCACAGGCCCTAATGGAGATTGCTCCGTGACCGCAGGCCGCTGGCGCCCTCCTGGGCCCTCGCCGCCCACCCAGCTCCCCCCAACCCGCCCCCAAGGGCAGCAGCGGGCAGAGAGGCCCAGCTGGGCCACCTGCTGATGTCACGAGGCAGAGGCTGGGCCCAGAGGGGACCGCTCGGCCCAGCCCTCAGCCCAGACAGGCCAGACCCACTCACACCCCCTCGCCCCGGCACAGGCTGTTCCACCGCCACAAGGCCCTTCCGGCTGCCTTTGAAAGCCACCTCTTCTGTGAGGCCCTCCCGGATTCTTCCCCCTCCCCCACCCACCACCACCCACTTCTTAAGTGACATCACATGTCATCCACACCGGCACCTTGCCGGGCACACAGGGAGCCTCAGGAGATGTGGGCTGAATGTGGGGGCAAGGAGGGGCCCTCCAGGAGGCACAAGGCTCTGTGACCATGGGAGCCAGCCCCAGGGGCCTGCACAGGTCCCCAGCTCGGGAAGGGGACATGAGAGGCCCATGAGTAACCGACACTCAGGCCCTGGGGCACCGTGGGCAGTTACCCACCATCTCAGTTACCCACACCAATTCTGCCTCAGTTTCCCCATCTATGCAACAGTATTTGTAACAGACCCAGCTGGGGCTGGAACCAAATGTCTTGCTATGCAAGGCACCCCCCCCAATTCTCTGTGTGACTTTGGGCAAATCACACCCCCTCTCTGTTTCCTGAAGTGAAATTGGGGTAATCATAGGGCCTACCTCTGAGGCTCGTTGGAAGAATTAATCTCGTTAATATGAGGAAGCAATTAGGAAAACGCTGGCACGTGAGGGACAATGTCAGTGTCGGCCACTCTGATGACAATGACAATGATGACAATTCTCCTCATCCCATCGTAGTGGGCGGTTAGGGGCAGGCACTTAAAGATGCCACGTCCTGCCGCGTGACCTTGGTCTAGTCACTTGACCTGTCTGACCCTCGGTTTTCTCTTCTGTAAAATCGGGCTCTATTGGGGCTTCAGTAAGATTCTGCACAGGTAGAAGCCGTAGCATGGTGCTCATACAGTAAGTGCTCAATAACAACAGCTGACAGCCCATTCTCCTACCTCCCATGATGGCAGGAATCAAGCCCCACTGATCCCCTCGCCCCGGCACACAGCAGGTGCCCACTAAATACACCTGGCCCCATCCCAGGACAGAAGGTGACTTTTGAGCCCCTTTCCTTTCCACGGCTCGGCTCTAACCCGTCCCTCCTGCCACCTCCCAGATCTCAGGGGCTCACTCTCCCCGATACCCCGTCTACGGCGCCACACGTCCCACTTGCCCCTTCAGCACAACTGAGCAATGTGGCGTTCCCCCCACACACACACCCCCGAGCCATGCCACCCACTGCCTGTGCAGGCCCCATACCTCTGGGACCAGCCTCTGCCCATGAAGGCTGCACATGAGCTCGGCAGATGCCCCGGGGAGGCTGCCTGGCGGGGAGTGGGGGTCTCCCAAGGCGTAGTTCCAGGGAAGAGTCATTGTCCTGGGCCCAGGTGGCTGCCGGCACGCAGTCACTGTCAGCTCCTACAAAGCCCGTGCACGGACACTGCCACTTCTCGGCTTCACAGAACCCCGGGAAGTGCCTCGTCAGCCTGTTTCACAGAGCGGAGGCGGCGGCACAGAGAGGGACAGCGAGGCATCCAGGGACACACAGCCGATAAGTAACAGAGTGAGGACTCAAACCCAGGTCCACCAGACTCCAGAGCCCAGACACTTTCAGTCCACAGCCCAGCAGCCTCAAGAAGGACCCTGGCTTTCGCGTGACCTAGCACAAGGCATTTTTTCCCTCCGTGCCTCAGTCTCCCCACTCTCACAGTGGGAAGAAGACAGGCCAGACTGAGCTTGCAAGTCCAGCCCCCTTTGCTAGCGCAAGCCTGGGAGGTTCCGGGGCTCAGAGTCCCCAGGCCATGGTGCTGCCAGGCCTTCAGGGGCCTTGTGGTCTACCTGTCAGCCAGTAGTGGGGAAACTGAGGCACTGCGAGCCCATCTCACTGCGAGCATGATTATGTGGGTGCAGGAGGGGGTAAGGATGTGTGGTCTGCCTCCCTAGGAAAGTGGGTGGTCGATAGAACAGAAAGGGCTTCTGAGACCCCCGCCAGCCCTTCTAGGATGCTTCTCCCTCTTCCCAGGGGGAGCAGTGCAGTTCTGAGCATCGGGCCAGCCCCCCAGCCCCCAGAGGGGGCCAGGAAGACCACGTGGGAGCAGATGACCCTGCTGGGAAGACAGGACAGGTGGGGGGGCCTGCACAGGAGGGCGCCTCAGGTTTGGGGCAGCTTGCAAGTTTCTTCTTGGAGGGGCTTCCTGGAGGTAGAAGCGGGGCTGGGATCCATTCGTCTCAGAGCCTTGCTCAGGTCAGCTCAGGAAAGGTAGGTTAGGCCGAGGGTTGGGTGTGAGCCTGGGTGTGCAAAAGTGTGAGTGTGGAAGTGGGTGTGACCTGTCCCCCCACCCTGCCCTGCCCTGCCACGACTGGGGCTGCAAACACTCGCCTGTGGCCAGCTCTGGGCGCAGCTCACCGGGGCCAGCCCCTCAAAGAGACCAAGTGAGCAAGGGAGCCCTGCTTTTCCACCCAAGCCCCCTCACCCAGAGCGGGGCCAGCCAGCTCAGACTAGGGGCCTGTGACTCTGGCCCAACTGTACCCCACCCCACACTTGGACTGGAACGGGGCCCTCGGGTCATGGCAAAACTCCCATCAGCCTCTGCCATTTGCCGTTCCCCGGACTCTCTCAGCCCCTCGGCAGCCAGATTCCCGAACCAAAACCGGGCCCCTTGGTCTGACCACAGAAGTTTAAAATGGGGGTCTTTCCAGAAAAGCCAGCAGGGAGCTGCCGGGCGGGCCATGCCGGGAACCTGAGTCCCTTATTTGAATGCAGGGCCCAGGCTGGCACATTCTAGAAGGGCATCTCAACCTAGCAGATTTTGTCCCCGGGAATCCCAGCAGGCCTGCACCCTCTACTCTCACCCACGCCAGCCCCAGAGGTGGGAGGTCAGTCGGTCACAATGCCATTCATTCATTCATTCATTCACTCAGCCTACAATTGACTGAGGACCTACTACATGCTAGGTGCCAGACCCTGCCCTGGGCCACCCCTGCCTCCCGCCCGGGTCTCCCACTAACCAGCCTCCACTGGTACCAAGCCGGCGTCTGCCCCATATACCCCCAGAGTGGTCCTTGGACGCCTCAGCCCTTTTCACTCCCAAAGTTCATCTCTCAACCAGACCATCCCCAGGAGAAGCCCATCCTGGCGTTTTCAGGACATTTCCCCCCAGCAGCATTTGGCAGGCCTCTTCGCAGGGGGCAGAGAGCAGAGGGGCCCTGGGGACGGCTTCAACAAGAGTAGTTTGCATCTGTAGATAAATGCCAGGCTCCTCTCCTTATCCATCCCCCCTTCCCTTTTCTCTTCTCTCTCTCTCTTTTTTTTTTTTTTAACAGTTTGCTAAATCTGTTGTAATCTGGTGCCAGCGATAATTCAGGCAGGAGGAAAAGGGGAGAGCAAAAGCCCGCTGCACAGGGAGCTGCCTCTCAGGAGCAAAGGAGACAGATACAGAACAAGCACCCCGGCAGCCCCAGTTTTGATCCCACTTTGAATCAAGGATAAAGCTGTCACTGAAACAACCCAGCCACCACCTCCAGACCCCGCAGCCGCCCACCAGCGGGCCCCTGGCGTCCTCCCCAAGCCCAGACTGCAGCCCCTGGGCCCAGCCGGGTGCCTGGGTCCTGCGCTCTGCTGGGAGGCAGCGTCCCCTAGCGGTTAGCAGAGCCCCATACAGCTGGGTCCCGAAGCCTCCGGGAGCCCCGGCTCTCCCCGCCCCCCGCCGGTCCTGCAGCCCCCTGCCCCCAAACCCCCTTTCTGTGACCGGTGTCCCTTCCTTCTCTGCACCAGGGCACGTTCAGAGCCGGGGAGGATGTCGGAGGGACCCCCTTTGTCGCTAACAGCTCTCGGCCCACTCCAGGGCTGCCCCACCATCCATAGGCCCACTCCAGGCTCATGGGGGGGGGGTCCCCCCGCCCACGTGGGCCAGTGCAGGTGGGAAACACCCACCCACTCAGAGGCCCGCCTTGGCGGGCTGGGCCAGCCAGAGCGTTGGGGGGCAGTGTTAAAGGACGGACCACGAGCTCTCAGTGGGCCCACGGCTGGGCTGATCGGCCTACAGGGGCCACTGGCCCCCTCCCCACCCCCATCCCCACCCGCACCCCTGCAAGGGGCCAGCATGCCGCATCCCTTCTGCGCTCACTGACTCCTGCTTGCTCTCTGCCTGCTTATTCAAGCACCCCTTCCCCCCGGGAAGCCTTCCTCCAGCCCCGGCCCCCAGCAGGCGGCACTGTCACCCCCCTTCTGAGCCTAGGACTTCATGTGGGGTGGGGGGGCAGAGTCTGCTCAAAGTCTCACCGTGCCCCCCCAACCCGACTGGAAGCCCCACGAGGCCAGGACTTAAGGCTGCTCTTGTTTGCTACTTACCCCCCAACCACTGCTCAGCAATTGTCTGATGATGAATGGATGCATGAATGAATGAATGAGAGAGGGGAAAAGGGAAGGAGGCAAGGAGACAGGGAGGGAATGAAGGAAGAGCCGGGGAATCAGGGCTGCCCAGCAGGTCACCTCGCTGTCCTGGACCCCAAACCCTGGCCACAAGGCCTATGGCTGACCCCAGTGGGGGTCACAGGTGATAAGACAGACGCCCCCCCACCCATCACCCCTGCCACCCACCTGTCCCCGCACGCTCATCGGGCCCCCCCCAAGCCCACGGTGGGAGTTAAAACACCCAGGGCCGCAGCAAATCCCGCAAACACCGTCCACCAAGCAAGGCGAGGCCCCCCAATCCTGACATCATCTGCTGAGCTGCCGACCCGAGGGAGCAGCCGGGCTTGGGGGACCACGGGCGGCGGTCAGCACGCATCACCGGGCGCTCGGGCGAACGCAGGCCTGCACAGACACGGCGCCCTCTCTCTGGGAGCCGCTCGGCTCCAGCTGCTGCTCGGGAACTGCCAGGCTGGCTGTGGGGGTGGGAGGAGTCAGGCGGAGGCACCCGGGGTGGGGGGCACTCAGTCCCGGCCGCTGTCCCCTCCGCCGTCCACGCAAAACCCGTTGGCTGTCTTGGGGTAACAGAATGCAGCTGTCTCGCGTCCTGACCCCTGCGGCAGGGAGAACCACGGAGGCTCTGGGGAGGGGACCCCCGAGCACACAGAGGGACGTGCATTGGGGGCAGGAACCAGGGACCACTCTGGGAGCCTGTGGAGGTGGGGTGGGGGGGGGTTCGCTGCCTGAGCCCGCCCCACCCACCCCACGCGGGCACCAGGACTTCCGGGCATGCCTCTACCCCTTGTGGGCCAGTCACACTCATGCACACCCACGCGCCGCACACACCCCGTCCAGTGAGGGACCCTCCAGCCCTCAGCCCTGCGACGCTCGAGGGGCGGGTCTCAGCACCCCCACTGGCCCTTGATATCCCATCAGGGAATGGGCTTTGGCCGCTGGGTGGGGGGGTAGGGGGGTGTCAGCCCTTCCACTTGAAGAAGCTAGAAGTCTTTGGCTCAGAGGGAGCCAGGTTTGGGGGTGACAGGGACACACCATCACCAGGCGCGGACGCTGCTGGAAGCTTTGAGCACATCATCTCTTGGTGGGTCCCCATGTTACAGATGACAATGCCAAGGCCCAGAGAGGGCCGATCACCTGCCCAAGGCCCCCCGGGAACCACAAGCCCCCAGGACTCGGGGGCAGCCCCCCTAGCATCCCAGGGACACACTCAAAGGAACAAAGTGCCGGCATCATTTCCAAAGCCTGGGGCAGGTCCCCAAACAGCCCAGTCAGGCCACATCTTGGAGACCAGATCGGGTTCCAGCCCTGCTCAGGGACAGCTTGGCCAGCTGGGGTGGGGGTGGGGGGACGCACAGTGGGGCTGCCCCCCTGCAGGACAGGGCTTTCATCTGCTCTCCACAGCTCCTGAGCCATCGGCCCTGCCTCTGGGTGGGGACAAGCTGTCCCATGAGGCCCGGGGCCTGCCCAAGCATGCCCTCCTTACCACCTGACTGGGCAGAGGTGACACTGTCCAGAGGCCCCAGGGACGTCCCCCCGCCCCCCTGTGCTGTACCAGGCAGCCATTCCTTGACAACTGCTGCTGTGCTGGGCCTCTGAGCATCCTGGCTGGCTCCAGGCCTGCCTCTCTGTCCCTCAGCACCCACCGTCCCAGGTCTGCCCGAGTGCCAGTCCATCTTTCAGCTAACTTGGAAGCAAGCATAAATGCCACCCGCCCATCCTTCCCTGCCCTCTCACCCACAGGGTACAAGCCATCCCTGTGGGGTGGGGCAGTGGCCATATCCCCTTGCACGGGGAAGGAAGCGGGGTCCCCAGAGGGCAACACGACTCAGCCACCAGGTGCAGCTCAGGAGCTCCTCGTGGGGGTGGGAGGCAGTACCGCCTCCCCGCCACCTCCTTAGAAACCAACAGAGGGGAATCTCTCAGGGCACTCAGAGCAGGTGAGCTGAGTATCAGTACCAGCGAACACACACAGGCTGGAGGAAGCATTGGCCCCCCAACTCTCCAAGGCCTCTGCAGGCACCCTCGGCGCTGGGCGAAGCCTTCAGCCCAGGGATGGGGGCATCAATGCCGGGTGACACGGGCCCAGCTCATCTGGTATACAGAGCACTTTCCCACCCTGAGCTCGCCCTCAGGAGGTGGCTTGGTCAACCCCACTTTACCCATAAGAAAAACTGAGGCTCAGGGAGCTGAGGGACGTGCCCAAGGTCACAGACCAACAAGGGGTGAGGAGAGCTGGGACACAGAGACCCAGACTTGGGTGCCAGCGTGAAGTGGCTGCAGGCCGCAGCCGCCTTGGGGATGTGGGACCGCCCAGCCGCTGGGCTGCCTGGCTGCGAAGGCTCCTTACAGAGGAGCATCCAGTCTCTTAGTGTGTGAGAGCACGGAGCCCAGGGCACACACGTGTGCACACCACACACACACACATGCACACACACTGTCTCCCAGGCAGACACAGCCCAGGGTGCCTGCCCTCCTCTCTGCTGGTCTTGGATCTGGCCCCTGCCAGCCCTTCAGCCAAGATGTGACAGCCCCTTCCTGCTCCCAGACCCACCAGGGGCCCCCTTACCGCCCACCCAGCTGGGCCTCCCCCTCTCCTGGGCACTAGCCCTGGCTGCCCACACTCGGGCCATTTCCATTTTAAACCTTCCGAGGGAGCCCTGAACGGTCGCCCACGGAGCCGGCACAGCTGACAGGTGATGTTTGCGCCTCTCCTCCTGGGGCTGGCAGGAAGCGATGCACTTGGCTTTGGACTCCAGAAACCCAAGCCTGGAGCCCCAGAGCTCGGCCCAGGGCGGTGGGCAGAGGGGAGAATGCCCAAGCCCACTTTCTCCACCAGCGGCATCCCCGGTCCCCTCCCTACCCCCCCACAGGCAGCCCCTCCCTCCCCAGCTCTTAAGCCACCTGGGGTGGGGGAGGGGGTAGAGGACACGGAGGAGCCTGGCCTCTGGCCTCCCTAAGGGGACAGATGGGGCAGGGCTGGAACCAGTTGCCCCTCTCCTCTGCACCCCCAGCCTTGACTTTATTGACATCAGGGCCCTGGCTTGGGGCCGCAGGGGCCTGGCACGCCCCAGCTGGACTGTATTCTCTCAAAACCACACACCCCAGAGGGCCTCGTGGCTCCCGGGGGGGCGCCGGGAAGCCTGGGGCAGCTCCCTGACGTCTCCCCGCTCCACAACTTTCTCCTCCTCGGAGAGCTCTGATCAGCCCCGGCTCCCTGCAGCTGGGCAACAACCCTCCCCAGCCTTCCGCCCCGGGGCCTCCTGTCGCCGCGCCGAGGGGCGTGCGCCGGGCCTGGGGGGCCGCCGTACGCCCGGTCCTAACAGCCCCGGGGCGCAGCCCCCGTCCCTGGACCCCAGTCTGATAGTCCCACCGTCCCAGCCGCCGGGTGCACCGTTCCAGCCCCCTGCCCGGCATGGCACAGGGCCGGCATCCCCAATGCGCGCAGGGAGGGAAGTTGGAGGCTGCCTATGCCCCCCTCTAAGTCGTTTTAAAAATAAAACCCGGCTCCAGCCGTGACTCACGCGGCTGGTGGGGACCGGAGCGCGGCGCCCGGGCGGGCCGGCTACCCCTCGCCTGCGCACCCCGAGAACCTCCTGTTCCCGGGTGCGAGGCCGGAGACAAGACCCACCGGGCCAGCCCGTCTCCCCCGGGGGCTCAGCAAGGGCTCGGGCAGGGGCTCCGGCCGAGCCCCCGCCCTTCCCAGCTTCTGCTCGGAGGAGCGGAGCCGAGGGCCGCGCACCCCGCGCCTCCCCGCGGCTGGTCCGGCGCCCCCCCCCCCCAGCGCGCGGCTCTCGGCTCGGGGGGGCCCCCACCCTAAATCGCCAAGGCTGCGCGTCTCCCGCCGCGCCCGGGCAAAGCCGGGCGGCCCGAGCCCGCGGCGCCTCCGCGCGCGTCCCCACCCTCCCCCCTCGCGCCCCGCCGGCCCCACCGCCCCCGGCAGCCCCGGTCCGGCCGCGCGGCCCCCGGCCCCCGCGGGGTGCAGCCTGCCTTACCTGCGCAGCGGCCGGGGAGGCGGGTCTCCTCGGGAAACTTTGCGGCGACAGCTGGAGCCTCAGGGGTTATTCCAAGGAGCGGGCGGGAACCCGGGCCGGAGGGCGCCCAGGGGGGCCCGGGAGAGGAGCCCCCTGCGCGCGGCGGAGCGCGGTGGCGGGCCCGGGGCGGGGGGCGCGCGGCGGCGCATCTGCCCGGCTCGGGCGCCCGGCGGGGCCGCGGGGGGGAGGGGGGGCGTGCGCGGGGGGGTGCGCCCGGCGGCCGGGGTGCGTGTGGGCCGGCGGCTGCGCTCGGCGGGGGCGCTCGGCGGGGCGAGGGCCGGCAGTGGTGCCCGCGCGAGCGGCGGCGGCGGCGAGCAGGGCGCGGGGAACCAGGCTGTGCGGCCGCCTCTTCCCTCGCGGCGGCGGCGGCGGCGGCGGCGGGGGCCGTGCGTGCAGGC
>PVIY010060665.1:0-11531 GCA_004026745.1 Myrmecophaga tridactyla | reverse complement strand
CACATTCTGACAGCTAGCAAAATAGAACAAGGTGTACCTGAGAAATTAGGATGTAGCAAATGACTATGATTATTGGCTCATTACATAGATACTTCTTTTTAGAGTCCGGTGTTTTAGAACAACCAGAAGAAAATACCTGAAGATGTTGAACAGTAATTCCAGTAGCAATGGTCTTTGATAATGATTGTAAAACTATACCCCCCAAAAATTCAGTTACCCATGTTTGTGTGGATCTACTACTAGATTCTTTTTATTCTGTTCCACTGATATATGTGTGTAAAAAATATATTCTTTTATGACAATACTACACCATCTTAGTTAACCTACCTCTATTGTAAGTCTTAAAATTGGGAAGAATCCAATACTAGTAGTCTTTAAGAAGATGGGGAAAGGGGTATATTAGGCTTGGGTTTTCTTTTTTCTCTTCATCTCTTTTTCTGGAGTACTTTAAATGCTCTAGAAATGACCATGGTGATGAATGCACAAATATGTAGTGATACTGTGAACCACTGATTGTATATTTTGGATGGACTGTATGACTTGTGAATATATCTCAGTAAAATTACATTTAAAATTTCCATAGAAAACATTAGATACTTTTGCCCTGCAAAAGACTTTGTCAGGAAAGTGAAAAGGTAGTCTACTCAACATGAGTAAATATTTGGAAACTACATATTTGGTAAGGATTTAATATCAGGAATATATAAAGAAATCCTACAAATCAAACACCCCAATTTAAAAATGGGCAAAAGAAAGAGAGATCAAATAAAATTAAGAGACTGTTCTGGAGTCTACTCTTATGCGAGCTTCAGTTAGATAGTACTAATTGCCATGGTTTGCTAAACCCCAACCAACATCACTTCTATTGACTCTTAAGGGCACTTAGGGCTCAAATTGAGACTCTGTAAAGATTTTACACACTGTTTGCTTTCCTGGAACCTATAATTTCCATAGGGAATTATAATTCCTTGGTCAGATAAATCCTGAAACCCAGAGGGACCAGTGTCTCTAAGATTATTGATTGATTACATCTCCGTATCCTTGAGTGTTGTCATCCTTCTCAAGATGAAAATATCAGAAAAAGTATTGCCAAAAGATCCCTATATATTGGGAGATGGATCAGAAGAGAAGGAGGAGGTATACCAGAGAAAATAGGATTTAACAAATGAGTATTACTGCTAAATCACTATATTAATATTCCTTCTAGCCTCCAGTGTTTTGGAGAAACTAGAAAAAAAAATATGAGATGGTGGAACGGTAGCACATGACAAACTCTGGGATTATTCTGTAAGTATTTGTTAAAGTGTGCTTTGACAGTTATTGTTTTTTCCTTCCTTGATTTGTATATATTTCATATTTTACAGTAAAAACATTTTAAAGTGGATAAAAGACTTGAATCAACATTTTTCCAAAAAGTAAATACAAATGGCTAAAAAGCACATGTAAAAGTGCTCAATATCATTAGCTATTAGAGAAATGCAAATCAAAACCACAATAAGATATTATTTTACACCTGCTAGAACGGTCACTATTAAAAAAATAGAAAATTACGAGTGTGGGAGAGGATGTGAAGAAATAGCAACACTCATTCACTGCTGCTGGTGGGAATATAGAATGGTGCAGCTGCTGTGGAAGACAGTTTGGTTGTTCCTGAGGAAGCTAAGTATAGAATTTCCATATAATCCAGCAATCACCCTACTAGCTATGTGGTCAGAAGAACTGAAATAGGGACAAGAAGAAACATTTGCACACCAATATTCATAGCAGCATTATTCACAATTTCCAAAATATAGAAGCAACCCAAGTGTTCATCAACTGATGAATGGAAAAACAAAATGGGTATAAACATAACAATGGAATATTATTCTGCTGTAAGAAGGTATGAATTTCTGATGCAAATAACAACCTGGATGAACTTTCAGGATATTATGTTGAGAAAAATAAGCCAAACACCAAAGGCCAAATAACTCTTCTTACCTCAAATGTGTATTTACAGTCCTATTTCCCCATGATACTCAGGGTCAAACACACCAGGTAATACAGTAAAACCCTTCCTTGTCCTTTGATTCATAGTCATGAGCAAGTTTGCTAACAGGTACTAATTTTATTAAGAAAACTCATAGAATTAGGATATAGGTTACCAGGGGGCAGAAAAAGGTGGGCTGAAGTTTAATTTGTACATAATTTCTATTTAGGTTAATTGTAAATATTTGGAAATGCTTAGTCATGAGTGCTTACATTATTGTGAGTGTAATTAGCTGTGCTGAATAATGTTTGTGATTGTGGTTGAATGGGGAATTTTGGGGCCATGTATGTTATAAAAAGGGATGCAGAAGACAAATCATGGAAATCTGTAACAGTGAACCTGGTGGAGAATGATGGACTCTGACTAACAGTACAAATGTACGAATGTTCTTTCATGAATTATAGCAAATGGATGTCACTATTACAAGGGATTCATAGTAGTGTGTTTATTAGTCAGTGATCTTTAGAGAAACAGACCCAACAGGAGGTATCTGTAAATATGAGATTTATAAAAGGGTCTCATACAACCATAGGGATGCAAGAGCCCAAAATCCATAGGGCAGGCTGTGAGGTTGGTAACTGCAATGAAGGGTCTTGAAGAACTTCATAGGAGAGGTTGGTTAACTGAAGGAGTGAAAATTCTCTCTTCTTCCTTAAAAGTCTTCAACTGATTGGATCAAATTTGGCTGATTGGATTCTCTTATTTGTGGAAAGCACACCCTTAGTTGATCATAGATATAATCAGCCAAATTTATAGATGCAATCACCTGACTGATGATTTAATAAACTAGCCTTCTGGTTTATCAACCAGCCATGAAATATCCTTGCAGTAATAGGCCAGTGCTTACCTGACTGAAAAACTGGGCACGATCACCTGGCCAAGTTGACACCTGAACCCAAACATAACAGTGCACCCCTTGTCAACTTGTCAGCTATGCACATCACCTTAAACCATATTCAAATCTCTAAATAAAACACAATAGCAGACACGTCTTGTGTAACAATACTCAATGTCTTGCATGCAACAGGTAATGCACTAAATCTCCCAAGAATAGGGTGCAAGTACAAGGTAATATTCACTCTTAAACTTGATTATCTTATAACTTAAATATTAATGTATGAACAATACAACTTATATGATAAGAAGAAAAATGATATTGGCTTTATGTACAAATAAACATATTTATAACAAAACAAGGAGGAAATATTCATACCACCCCAGACCTCATTTGTGTAACTGATCACATGGTCATAGTTCACATTTATCACTACCTTCTTCCACTACCCATTCCATGCACCGTTTATCCTCAGCAAGCTCTTCAGCTGGCCATGGTTCTTTGCCTGGTTGGATGGCACAAGCCTACACTCCTGAAGTTTCTAGGTCATTGGTATTTCTGTCTTTATTGGGTTGTTGCAGTTTTTCATTGACTTTAATCTCAGAGAATGACAGTACTAAGAGACACCCTAGAGGATCTCCTGTGTTCTAGGAAAACTCTTCTTAAACTCCACTGTGTAGTTGCAGTCCTATTTTCCCTTGATAGTCAGGATCAATCACACCAGCCAGTACAGTAATACCCTTCCTTGTCCATTGACTCAGATGCTGAGAAGCCCAAAGTACCCAGGTGTCAGTCTTATGTCCAGTTCAATGGAATAACTGCTGTGTCTCCTTGTAGGATAATTCCTTTTGGAACCCTGACTCACAGACTAGCAGAACTTATGGTTTCAAGAACAGGAAGCAAAAATATTTCTGGTGGGTCACTAGGGTTGGTAGCGTGTTGTGCCATTCCCATTTTTACCTCTTGATTCCTGGACCTGTGAATCCTGGTGTATTAGTTTGCAAGCTGCTGGAATGTGATATACCAGAAATGGAATGGCTTTCATAAAGGGGAATTTAATAAGTTATAAATTTACAGTTCTAAGGTAGTAAAAGTGTCCAAATTATGGCACCAGCAAGAGGTTACCTTAATGCAAAAAAAGGCCAATGAGTCTTGAGTAACTCTGTCACCTGGGAAGTCACATGGCTAGTATCTGCTCATCCCTTATTCCTGGGCTTCATTGCTTTCCACCTCTGTTCCTATAGGGGTCTCTCACTTTGCTTCTCTAGGACTGGCTTTCATCTCTTGACATTTCTTGTCTTTCCTGGTTGTTTAACATTTCATGGGAAGGCACATGGCAACATCAGCTGGGCTCTAAGTATCACCATGTGTCAGCATCTTTGTCAGTTCTGCTCTGTCGGCTCTGTTCTGTCAGCTCTGAGGCATCTGTTATTCCTGGCTACCTCCAAAATGTTTCCTCATTTAAAGGATTTCAGTAAACAAATCAAGACCCAACTGGAATGGGTGAAGTCACATGTCCATCTAATCAAAAGTCACACCCACAGTTGGCTGTGTCCCATCTCCCTGGAGATAATCTAACCAAGTTTCCAACCTATAGTGCTGAATAGGGATTAAAAGAAATGGCTGTTTTCACAACATTGGATCAAGGTTAAAGTATGGATTTTCAAGAGTACCTAATATTTTCAAACTGACACATTCCACCCTCTGAACTCCAAAAAAGACACGTTTTTTTCACATACAGAATACATCAACAATAACAATATCAGAAACATACAAAATACATTTTTCACATACAAAATACATTAACATAACAATATCAGAAAGTCTTAAACCATTTCAGTAACAATACAAATAAAATAGAAAGTCAGAAACAGTACAAAATCTCATGAAAATCAGTTGCAGGCCTGGTCTATCCTAAGGCAACATTCTACTCTGTCTCTGGACCTGTAAAACTCAAAACAAGTTATCTGATGTCAATATACAAAGAAAGAACAGTCATGGGATACATAGTCCCCTTTCCATAGGGAGAAATTGGAAGGAATACAGGGATCACTGCATTTCTAAAGTCCTGCAGGGCAAACTCCATTGGAATTTGAAGTCTGATAATCATTTATCCTCAGGAATTTAGAAAGTAGAAGTCCCACCCTTTTCAAGGGCCTATGCAGTGGCCTTGCTTTCTTTTCAAATGCTGGGGTGTGTTGCAACTTGTTGGGGGGATCATGTTTTTCTCAGCTTCAGCCTCTGCATACATTGGGGCAGCACCTGTGATCGTTGTCATCTCTGGGGGACATACTTAACTCCTCCAGAACAATGGGGTGGTGTGCCAGTTTGAAGGAATGTATGTAGCCTAGAAAAGCCATGTTTTAATCCTTATCCAATCTTGTTGGAGCAATTTTTCTCTTAATCCCTAGTCAATAATGTAGGTTGAAAACTTGATTCAGTTATCTCCATGGAGATGTGACACACAATTGTGGGTATTAACTTGAGTAGATAGAGATGTGACTCCACCTATTCCAGGTAGGTCTTTAGTGCTTTACAAGAATCCTTTAGAAGAGGAAGCATTTTGGAGAAAACTTCAGAACAATGAGAGCCATGACAGAAATAGCCATGGGAACCACAGAGTACAACAGCCAGAGACTTTTGGAGATGAAGAAGGAATATGCCCTGGGAGAGCTTCATGAAACAAGAAACCTGGAGAGAAAGCTATCAGACATTACCATTTTCACCATATGTCTTCCCAGGTGAGAGAGAAACCCTTAACTTCATTGGCTTTTCTTGTGCTAAGGTAACCTCTTGTTAGTGCCTTAATTTGGACATTTTATAGACTTGTTTTATTTTGGACTTTTCCACAGCCTTAGAACTATAAAATAGCAGCTTATTAAGTTCCCCTTTTAAAAAGCCTTTCTATTTCTAGTATATTGCATTCCAGCAGCCAGCAAACTTGGACAGGTGACAACCAGGCTCTTCCCAATCCCTGGCTTATGCTTTCCACCCTCTCCAAAGCTGGAGGGGATACAATTCTTCCTGAGCAATGAAGTGGAGGCCCACCCCCCACATCTAGGGCAAAATTGCCTTCTCCATGTGTATGGATTGGTCTACTCTCCTGGCCTGATGTTTCCTGGCTAGAAACATCATGGTTTAGCCTCTATGGTTCTGCCTCTGAAGATATTTTTCCTTCACTTTGTCCCTTATTTTCCCCTTTTAGTCCAGACTAGCAATGGTTCCATTTATATGGATCCAACCACACTCTGTGTTGGTTTTCTAAGCCATATACTAGGATCATGCCATCAAAGAAAAGGATTTTCCATGAATCCTTTCTGGATAACTCAATTTCCATTCCTGACCTTTTTTGAAATGGTTGACTGCTTCCATGTTTTCTTAATACTTCATGTGGGACCTTATTCACTGAAGTCTCACTTTCTGGGAGCCAAGAATGTTCCAGACCATCAACTTCTGGTTTCTTTGTATCCAAGAGTTCAGTCCTTAGCTTATCTCTTTCTTGTCACATTTTACTATAAGCTGCGAGGAGAAGCCAGGCTGCTTTTTTTCACACTTAGTTTGGTAATTTTTTCAGCTAAATATTCTGGGTCATGATCTTTAAATTCTAACTTCCATCCAACAGCATTACTCAATTTTGTCAAATTATTTGCCATCTTATAACAGGGGTTGACTTTCTCATTTATGTCTAAAACCTCATCAGAAGTATCTGTAGAGTCCACATTTCTACCAGCAGTCTATTCAAAACATTCTAGGCCTTCTCTATCAAGTGTCTTACAATTCATATGGAATCTTTTCCCTATCCATTTAAAAAGATTTTCCAACATTTTGGTATTGCAAACTTCAGTAGCACCCCTATAAGGGAAAGATACATTTGTAGAGTCTGTTCTGTTCAACTGATGCTGCTATTGCATGACCTTGGTAAGAAATAGTTGAAAATGTGCACTCCAGCTGGGAAGACTGGCTATTCTCCTGGAAGG
Source organism: Myrmecophaga tridactyla (assembly GCA_004026745.1). Lineage (NCBI taxonomy): Eukaryota > Metazoa > Chordata > Mammalia > Pilosa > Myrmecophagidae > Myrmecophaga > Myrmecophaga tridactyla. The sequence goes on along the minus strand of PVIY010060665.1, from coordinate 4,693 downwards.
AGGTGTACTTTGATAAAAATATCTAGGTCCCTGGAAACTCCTCTTGGCCCCTAGCCAGTTTCCAGAGGACCAAACTTGGCCTGGTCGCATAAGCTAATTGGAATTCAGCCACTACTGTCTAAAGATATCATAAAAACTGCATGCAAGCAGTTAGAAGAGTAGAAGAAGAAGGGGAAAGGAAAATCTTATGAGAAAGAGAGAGTGTCTTATCAGAACTTATTCAGGAAAAGAAAGCTCTGCTATGGATTTTTACTAATGTGACTTTGAATACTGTCTCCAGGATTGCTGTAGATTTTTACTAATGAGAGTTTGAATGCTGCTTCCAAGACTTTCCAGCACTTCTCTTCAGGTGTTTGTACCATCTTATCTGGTGATGTAAAATATGTCTTACTTTTACTCTCCTAATGAAATCCATTTTTAAATCACTGAAGACTGTGTTGTTCATGAATCCAAACCTATAAATTAAGTGGCCACAAATACCACATTGTGACAACCCCACTTCTCTGGTTCCAAAGTTTGTGTTAGTTTGCAAGCTTCTGGAATGCCATATACCAGAACTGAAATGACTTTTATAAAGAGAAATTTAATAAGTTGCAAGCTTACAGTTCTAAGGAAGTTAAAGCACCAAATTAAGGCACCAACAAGAGGTTACCTTCACTCAAGAAAGAACGATGGGTCTGGACCAGCTCTGTCAGCTGAGAAGTCATGTGGCTTATATCTGTTGGTCCCTTGCTCTTGGGTTCCATTGCTCTCAATCTTGATTCCTGTGGAGATCCCTTGCTTTTTTCCTCTGGGGCTAGCTTTCATCTCTTGGCTTCTCTTGGCTCTCTCAAGGTTCTAGCTTGCTTAACAACTCATGGGAAGGCACACAGCAACATTTTCTGTGCTCCAAGCATATCTATATGTCAGCATCTTTGTCAGCTCTGCTCTGCAGGCTCTGCAGCATCAGCTCTGAGGCATCTGTCATTTCAGTTAGTTCTGGCTAACTCCAAAATATTTCCTCTTTTAAAGGATTCCAGTAAACTAATAAAGTCCCACCTGGAATGGGTGGAGACATATCTCCATCTAATCAAAAGTCACACTTACAGTTGGGCATGCCACACCTCCATGGAGATAATATAATCAAAAGATTCCAACTACATTACTGAATAGGGATTAAAAGAAACAGCTGCTGAGCATGTAATGATGACTCAGTGGCAGAGTTCTCACCTGCCATGCCAGAGACCCAGGTTAGACTCCCAGTGCCTGCCCATGTGAAAAAGAAAGAATGAACCAGCTGCTTCCACAAAATTGGATCAGGATTAAAATATGCTTTTTAGCAGTACATAATATTTTCAAACTAGCACATCTGGCAATGAAAGAACAGCACCATATCGTAGATGCTGATTTGTGGCATATACAGTCTCCTGGAGAACACTGTTCCAGCCTTGTATGGTATTGCCACCTAGTTGGCACCTTAGTTGTGTCTTCAAATGGCCATTCCACTATTATACCTACCCAGTTGCTTCTGGATGATAGGAAACATGGAAAGACCAGAGAATTCCATGAGCCCACTCCCACACTTCATTTGCTGTAAATGAGTTACTTAATCAGAAACAATGTTACATAAAACACCATGACACTGGGTAAGGCATTCCATAAGTCCATGGACTGTAGTTTTGGCACAAGCATTGCATTGAGGGAAAGCAAATCCATATGTGTCTATTCTAGTTAGAATAAATCGCTGCCTCTTCCGTGATGGAAGTGACCATAGCCAGGTCTGCCTTGATGAAGGGAAGTCCGTGTAGCTGACTCATGCATAACCTCCATCCCTACCACCAGGAAAAATTTGTTCATGAATAAAATGGGTAATGACAGAAGTGGTTGGGGAAAGAGGATGATTTGTTGCCATAGAACAGGCCATCTTATCCAGTGGATTATTAAAACCTTGCTCTGCTGAAGTCACTGTCTGGTGAGTGCTCATATGGAACACAAATATCTTCATGTTTTTTTGCCTACTCAGAAAGATCTACCCACACACTCTTCCTGAGACCACTTTGTTACCAATTTTCCAATCAGGAGACTTCCAAGTCCCCAGACATCTAGTGAAACCATTAGCAGCAACCCATGAATTAGCATATAACTGCACTTCTGGCTAGTTCTCCTACAAAGCAAAATGAACAACCAAAGGCATTGCTCAAGCTTCTGATGACTGGGAGGATTTTCCCTCACCACTGTCCTTCAAGGACATCCAAGGAAGGGATAGAGTGCTGCAGCTGTACATGTTCATATCATGCAGAATCATCTGCAAGCCAGGTCATACTTTTCTCTTCTAAAGTCAACTGACTGAAAGTAACTCCCCCAAGAGGCCATAGCTCTGGACTGGGAAAGAGGAGGTAATGTGGCAGAAGTGGAGACTATGGGCATTTGGCCCAGTTCCTCATGTAGCTTACTTGTGCTCTCAGGACCTGCTTGAACCCTATCTCTTACATACTATTCCCATTTTGTGATGGAGTACTGCTGTCTATATGCAATTTTATGGCTTGTTGGGTCAAACAACACCCAGTTCATTAGAGGCAACTCAGATCTCATGGCAACTTGGTGGCCCCTGGTTAAGCATTCAGTCTTTACTAAGGCCCATTAGCAAGTCAAAAGCTGTTTCTCAAAAAGAGATAAGTTATCTGCAGAGGTGGTCAGACTTTGTTTCAGAATCTTAAGGGCCTATATGGTGGTTCTCCTACAGGATCCTGCAAAAGGTTACAGATGGCATCCCTACTTGTCACTGACACTGCCAGCACCCCTAGATCTGCTGGATCATATGGTCCAAATGGCTGAGCAGCTTGCATAACAATCTGTATCTGTCACAGAGCCTCCTTCTGTTATGGTTCCCACTCAAAACTAGCACCTTTATTCCAGGTGGGCCAGACTAGCACACTTAAAGGAGGAATATGTTGTCTCCAAAATCCAAACTGGCCAACTAGGCTTCTGCCTCGTTTTTGGTCATAGGAGAGGCCAGAGATAACAACTTTTGTCCTTCATCTTAAAAGGGATATCTCAACATGTCCCACACCATTGTGCACCTCGAAATGTCACTGATGTGGAAGGCCCCTTTAGTTTTGGTGTATTTATTCCCCATCTCCTTAAATGTACGTGCCTTACAATTAGGTCTAGAGTAGTTGCTAATTCTTGCTTATTAGGTCCAGTTAGCATGATATCATCAATATAACCAACCACTGTGATGTCTTGTAGGTGGGAGAAATGATCAAGGTCCCTTAGGACAAGATTATCACATAAGGGTGGAGAGTTGATATACCGCTGAGATAGGACAGTGAAAGTATACTTCTGGCCTTGCCAGCTGACTGCAAAATATTTCTGGTGGGCCTTACTGACAGCTATTGAGATATATTTGCCAGATCAATAGCTGAATACCAGGTACCAGTAGATGTGTTGATTTGCTCAAGCAATGATACCACATCTGGAAGAGAAGCTCCAATTGGAATCATCACCTGGTTAACTTTATGATAAGCCACTGTCATCCCAAGACCCATCTGTTTTCCGAATGGCCAAATAGAAGAGAAAATTGGGAAGTGGTGTGAATCAACACACTTGCATCCTTCAAGTCCTTAATAATGGTATTAATACCTGCAATCCCTTCAGGAATCCAGAAGTGCTTCTAATTTACTATTTTTCTAAGTAGAAGCAATTCTTATGGCTTCCACTTGGCCTTTCCTACCATTCAGCGAACGAATGTGGGGATTCTGCCAGTTGATGAGTATGTTAATTCCAATATGCATTCCAGACCTGGGGAAATAGCAACAGAATGGGCCCAGGGACCCACTGGATTGAATATGAGATGGGCCTGAGCTAAAACTCCATCAACCATCTGACCTTCTTAAGCTCCTAATCTGACTGGTGGACTACGGTGATGTTTTGGGTTTCCTAGAATTAGTGTTACTTCCAAGCCAGTGTTTAGTAATCCATGCAATATCTGATTATTTCCTTTGCCCCATAGATAGTTACCCTGGTAAAATGCCATAGGTCTCCTTGGGAAGGCAGTATGGCAGGTTGATGGTGTAAATTTTTGGCAGGTGTGGTAGTTAGATTCAGTTGTCAACTTGGCCAGGTGAAGGCACCTAGTTCTGTTGCTGTGGATATGAGCCAATGGTACATGAACCTCATCTGTTGCTAATTACATCTGCAGTCAGCTAGAAGGCGTACCTGCTGTAATGAATGATGTTTGACTTAATTGGCTGGTGCTTAAATGAGAGAGCACAATGTAGCACAGCCTAAGCAGCTTGGCATTCCTCATCTCAGCACTCGCAGCTCAGCCCAGGCCTTTGGAGATGCAGAAAGAAATCACCCTGGGGAAAGTTGTTGGAACCCAGGGGCCTGGAGAGAAGGTCAGCAGAGACCATCCTGTGCCTTCCCACATAAGAAAGAACCTCAGTGGAAAGTTAGCTGCCTTTCCTCTGAAAAACTAACAAAATAAATCCCCTTTTATTAAAATCCAATACATCTCTGGTGTGTTGCATTCCAGCAACTAGCAAACAAGAACAGCAGGGTAACAGGATCCTTCCCCAAGGGTACCTGACCTTCCCTTCATTCAAGGGCCTCTGGATCTGTAAACTGTTTCAAATCTGGAAATTGACTAAGGAGCCATTTTGTAATTCAAGATTAATTTTTGGTCACTTGACCTAGAATTCTTCCGTTTATA
>PVIY010060664.1:0-11534 GCA_004026745.1 Myrmecophaga tridactyla | reverse complement strand
AGTAGGATAAGTGACCTGAGGGAGGTATATCCAAAATGTTGGAGGAATTCAGAGGAAGGATCTCTCTGTTTATTTCCTCAGTAAATATGGACTTAGGTTTCACTAGAGGTAGATTAAATTGAAATTATTTGTTTTACCATGGTATTTTTAAATCCAGGCAAATAGAAGATTAACCCTGGAAAGGTTAAAAAAAAAAAAAAAAGAGGGAGAAGGAAATACCTAATTCTTAAGGGGAAAAAATGCACGCTTTTAAATTTTTGACTCTGTAACTCTACATTTGTGTATTCCCAAGCCCATTTTTAATTATTTCAGCATTTCAGAAGAATAATAGAAACTAGAAAGCATGTTTTATACTGTTACTAGGTGCTTTTATTTATATACATTTTATTGTCTCTGGACTCTATTACCTTCATGATTGGTTTTTCTTTCTCCTGGTTTTGCATGTTTGCTGTTACATTTAGATTCTTCTGACGTGAGAGACCCTCTGTTGGGCCACACAGATGCCATTTGGAGCTCGACTTATAGTGGGCACATTAGCATTTATGGTCCTGTTCAGCAGATGGCACTATGCATTTATGGAATACAGCTGAGACTGCTCAAGGCCTAAGTGTATTTAACAATAATCAAGGTACATACTTTTCAAAATTATTATTTGCTGAAGCTTTTATAAAATATCTTATTCTGAAAATAGATAAATATGAACTCTTATTGTTGGTAAATTTAATTTGAAATTTTTAAGCAATGAAAATATGTTTGCATTTCCAGCTTACATATTATTTTAAAAGTCTAATATTTGGTGAAACAGCACACATAATTTTAAGACATTAAATTGAGATATAATGTATTTAATTACACAGATCTTACATATACATTTCAGGGAGTCTGGTAATGTGTACACCCCTGTAATTCACGTACCTGTCAAGATGTAAGACATTTCCTTCACCTCCCCAAATTCCTTTATGTCTTTCCCAGTCTCTCTCCCATCCCAACTGGAAACATTCCCTGTTTTGACTTCTTTCACCATAATTGGGTTTCCCTGATGTAAAGCTTCATATAAGTGAAATAATGCAGATATCTATTCTATCTGTCTTTGTACTCTCACTATAAGGTTTTTGCTGTTCATTCACGTTGTTGGGAGCAGTAGTAATCCATTTCTTTTTATTGTTTAATAATATTCATTGAATGATTAAGCCACAATTTGTTTCATTTTCCTCTTGGTGAACATTGAGTTGTTTCTAGTTTGGGCTATTATGAACAAAACTGCTATTGACATTCATATGTTTGGGTAAAAGACATAGAAAAATTGCTGGGTCTTAGGGTAGGTGTTTATTTAACTGTATGTGAAACTACCAAATGTTTTTCCAAAGTGGGTGTGCCATTTTACACCACTGCCAGGAGCTCCAGTTGATTCATATCCTCACCAATGCCTCGTATTGTTAGTCCATTTAATTTTAGCCGTGTGTAGTAGTATTTCATTGTGGTTTTAATTTGCATTTCTTTGGCTAATTATGTTGAGCATCTTTGCATATGTTTTTGTGCTTACTGGTCATTCATATGTCTTCCTTTATAATAAACACATTTTTAAATGTTAACTTGCTCTAGTGATAATTTTAACTATATAGAAAAACTCAGCTTATTTTATATATATATATATTTATATATATCATTCTTTTTCTGTGTTCATAATTAAGCTCCAAAGTTTAAACTATTCTAAATAGTAAATTAAAATTTCTTTTATTGTTGAGCTATCATAACTTGTCTCTAGATTTTGGTGATTTGCCCTCATTTAATATTTGTATGATTATAACAATAAAATAAGATTTTAAAATTTTGTTTCTTAAATTCAATATTTTTATTGAGTTAGAATTCCTATTAAGAGTTTTTGAATGAAGAACTACCACTGTGCCAGTCTAAGCCCAGAATGAAGTGGAAGCAGCAAACCTTGTAGTCCAATATGCTTTCCATTTGCTTTCTGAATAGAGGCACTTAATTTTTGGAACATATTTCTCTCCTTAATATATAATTTTCCTATATTGACATTAGCATTACCTTGCATCCCATGAACACATCAGCTGAGTAGTACGTGGAAGGTCTGCTGAGCAGGTAGGGATAATAAACTAGGCTAGGGCAAAAAGTAACAAAAGAAGTGGTCTCCATTTAATCATTAAGAGCTAATTCTTATCCTGTTGTCAAGCCTTCTTTATTTCTTAATAAAATCATACTACTGCTTGTTTTATTGCATTGTAAGTATAGTGTCAAGTTGACTATCTGTTCTAGTTTGCTGGCTGCCAGAATGTGCTATTCCAGAAACAGAATGGTTTTTAAAAGAGGGAATTTATTAAGTTGCAAGTCCACAGTTCTTGGTTCAAGAAGACAGATGTTCAGGGTTTCTCTCTCAACTAGTTGTAAAGGCACATGGTGACCATGTTGTTGTCTGCTAGCTTTCTCTCCTGGCTTCTTGTTTCATGAAGCTCCCCCAGGGGCATTTTCCTTCTTCATTTCCAAAGATCTCTGGCTTTGTGGGTTCTGTAGCTCTTTCCAAAATGACTCCCTCTTAAATGACTCCAGTAAGCAACTCCACCTTGAACGGGTGGAGACACATCTCCATGGAAACCATCTAATCAAAAGTTACCACCCACAATTGGGTGGGTCACATCTTCATGGGAACAATCAAAAAGCTCCCAGCCAGCTATATTGAATGAGGATTAAAGGATATGGCCTTTCTGGGGTCCACCACTGATTCAAACCGGCACACTATCTAATTGACATTCTCTTTGATAAGTTCCCACTCTTTTAGAATTGGGAATCCCTGCCTCTGCGGATTTAGTGAGCAGTGACCCCAGCCGTATGGTACTATCATTGAGCAAAGGGTATTCTAGTATGTTTAATATGGGAACACAACAACACATTCTCACTTTAGAGTCCAACTTAGATACAAGTAATTTTTTTAATTAATGAAAATTTAACCACTGAGTCAGTTATGAAAAATACTTGTTATTTTAAGTGTTCTGCTTTCTGAATCTCAGAACACAAATACTATAAAAAGAATATACTTATTTAAAATTAATTTTAAGAGTTTGGGGTAAGTTATGCACATTTATAACTATATATATTTATAACTATTTGGAATAGTATTTTACCTATTCCAAAGATGAATAAACATTTCATTTTATACCAAGCAACTTTCAGTCTATTTGAAGAAAGTAATATTTATTCTGAATAGAATATAAAATCTCCTTTTCAATTCTCTTAGTTTCATTTTTTAAATCAAAACAATTTTTTATTAATATTTGACACAGTTCCTTACTGATTACATTATAAATCCAGGGTGTGGCTTTCAGAATCCTAACTCTGAGACTTATTTGGTATGAGGAAGACAGGAAATAAATTTTTTATCAGATTGTGAAGAAGAAATCAGAATTTTTTTTTTATTTTTTAAATCATTTCTTTCTGTCTTTAGGCCTAATCTAGGCAACCACAGTTTAGGTTGCATTTGATTAAAAAAAATAAAAACCACATATGCATATGTATTCCCTTGATCTGAAAACTAGTTTTAACAATAATCTCCATTTTGTTTTTGTGTATGTTTCTGTCTCTCACTCTTAAAATTTTACTTCATTCTTTTTCATTTTTCCTTCCCAATCTGTTGTCCTTTGTTTTCTTCTGTATTCTGTGACAATTGTTTGGGGGAAGTAGGTGTGAATAAAACTTTGGATATAATGTTTTAATAAAAATAAAAATTAAATGAAGAGAGAGGATAATGAGAATTGAGATTATGGAATAAGAAAAAAGAATTTTTTATCAAGAAATTTAGGTTTTAGCATCTAAATAAATTTAGAATCTTATTAAATCTCTGATCTAAAGCTACAGTGGTAAAATTGAAATATATATATATATGAAATTTAAAAGGATGTGAGCATTTTGGGAATTGCCTTCAGAGACTGACAAATTCTTTTGAATGCCTTCTTGAGGGGTAAATTTTGACTTTTAAAGACTACTACAGCTTTCAGAAAGATGGTGCCAAAAGCAAAGAAGGAAATGCCTGCCCCTCCCAAAACTGAAGCCAAAGCAAAGGCTTTGAAAGCCAAGAAGGCTGTACTGAAAGGTGTTCATAGCCACACACAAAAAATCCGCATTTCACCCACATTCTGCCAGCCCAGATGCTGCAACTCAGAAGACCAATGTACTGGTCTGAAAGGATGCATGTCCTCTAGAAATGCCATGTTTTAATCTAAATCCCATTTTGTAAAGGCAGAATAATCCCTATTCAATACTGTCTGTTTGAATCTGTAATTAGACCATCTCCCTGGAGATGTGATTTGATCAAGAGTGGTTGTTAAGATGGATTAGGTGATGACATGTCTCCACACATTTGGATGGGTCTTGATAAGGTTTTGCAGTCCTATAAAAGAGGAAACATTTTAGAGAATAAGAGATTCAGAGAGAGCGGAGCAGAATGACATAGCCACAGGAAGCAGAGTCCACCAGCCAGTGACCTTTGGAAATGAAGAAGGAAAATGTTTTCCAGGAAGCTTCATGAAACAGGAAGCCTGGAGAGAAAGCTAGCAGATGACGCTGTGTTCGCCATGTGCCTTCTCACTTGAGAGAGAAACCCTGAATTTCATTGACCTTCTTGAACCAAGGTATCTTTCCCTGGATGCCTTTGATTGGACATTTCTTTAGACTTGTTTTAATTGGGATTTTCTTGGCCTTGGAACTGTAAACTAGCAATTTATTGAATTCCCCTTTTTAAAAGCCATTCTGTTTCTGGTATATTGCATTCTGGCAGTTAGCAAACTAGAACAACCACCCAAATATCCTTGGAAGAGTGCCCTCAGGAGAAACAAGCTTGACCACCATGCCATCCAGTTCCCCTGACCACTGACCCAGCCATGAAGAAGACTGAAGACAGCAACACTCTTGTCATCATTGAGGATGTCAAGGCCAACAAGCATCAGATCAAACAGGCTGTGAAGACACTTCATGACATTGACATGGCCAAAGTCAACACTGATCAGGCCTGATAGAGACAAGAAGACATTGGTTCAACTGGCTCCTGACTATGATGCATTGGATGTTACCAACAAAATGGAATCAACTTAACTGAGTCCAGCTGGTAAATTCTAAATATAAGTTTTTCTGGCCAGAAAAAAAAAAGACTGCTACATATTGATATGATCCCAGATCTGGTGAAGGTGCATATACTGAATTATGCAATTCTATTTTTTCCCCAAGAGGTGTGACCATAAAGTAATAAAACATTTTGTCAGATACGCAAAGCAGTTTCAGAAGAGGGCTGCCAAGAAAGTTCTGAAAAAGGCAGCATTATTAGAATAAGTGATAATATTTTGAGTTATAGTATGTTCAAACATTTCTTAAATTAACTGTGTTATTTCTTTGGAGTTGTGTAAAGTAAACATATTAATTTGTATTTAGATTCTACTGTGGTTTTCCCCCTTAGCTATTTTTATTCAACTATGATGTTTTATTCTGAGATTTAGCAGATTTTATTTTTTGTTAATTCAGATTCAAGACCAAACATGCTTTAAGGTGAAAATGAATTGTAGCTCACTTGAAGGAGTTCTTTATATATTATGGATATTAAACCTTTGTCCAATATGTGGTTTCCAAATATTTTCTCCCATTCTGTACATTGTGTTTTTACTTTTTTGATAAAGTCCTTTGAGGCAGAAATGTTTTTAATTTTGATGAAATGCCATTTACCTATTTTTTTTTTAGTTGTGCTTTTGGTTTAAAGTCATAAGGAAATTGCCTAACACAGAGTTCTGAAGATATTTTCCTATGTTTTTTTCTAGGAGTTTTATAGTTTTGTTTCTTATATTTAGGTCTTTGATCCATTTAGAGTTGACTTTTCTATATAGTGTGATATATGCTGATATCAGTTTCTTTAGCATATGGATATCAGTTTCCCAGCACCATTAGTTGAAGAGACTGTTCTTTCCCAACTTGACCCCCTTGTCAAAAATCAGTTGGCTGGGGGTGCATGGGTGGTTCAGTGGCAGAATGCTCACCTTCCATGCAGGAGACCCAGGTTCAATTTCTTAACCATGCACCAGAAAAAATATATATATCAATTGGCCAGGTGGTGCAATGGTGGTTCACTGACAGAATTCTCACCTGCCAGGCTGGAGACCAGGGTTCAATTCCCACAGCCTGCCTATGCAAAAAAAAAATAATTAATTGATTTTAAAAATCAATTGGCCATAAATTATGAGGGTTGATTTCTGTACTCTCAATTCAGTTCCATTGAACTATGTCTGTCCTTGTGGCAGTACCATGCTGTTTTGATTTTGGTAGCTTTGTAATAAGTTTTAAAATCTGAAAGTATGACTCACCCAACTTTGTTCTTTATTAAGATGAATTTGGCTATTTGGGGCCCAAATATGAATTTGATGATTGGCTTTTTCTTTTTTGAAAAGAAAGCAGTTGGAATTTTTTTATTGGGATTCTGATGAGTCTTTAAATCACTTTAGGTACAATTGACATCTTAACAATGTTTAGTCTTCCAATCCATGAACATAGAAAGCCTTATTCCTTTCTTTCAATGATGTTTTATAGTTTTCTATGCACAAGTGCTTTACATCATGGTTGAATTTATTCTTAGGTATGATTTATTTTTGTTGCTACTATAAATGAGATTTTTTCTCAATTTCCTCTTCAGATTGTTTATTATTAGTACATAGAAACACCTTGAATTTTGTGTATTGACTGATTTTGTACCCCACTACTTCACTGAATTCATTTAGCTCTAGTAGCTTTGCTATGGATTTTTCTAGATTTTCTGTGTATCAGATCATGTTATCTGCAAATAGAGACAGTTTTAACCTTTTCAATGAGTACTAATTTTGTTTCTCTTGCCTAATTGCTCTCAGCAGAACTTCCAGTACAATGATGAACAAGCGTGGTGACAGTGGGCTTTCAACTTTTCATCACTGAGTATGATATCAGCTCAGGGTTTTTCATAGTTGCCCTTTATCATGTTGAGAGTCTTCTTCTATCCCTTGTTTTTTAAGCAGGTTTATTAAGAAGATGTATCGGATTTTTTAATGCCTTTTTTGCTATTTGGTATTTATAAGTCATAACTTTTTGTTTCTCAGTTCTTCTGTTACTGATTACTCTCATACTCAATTGATTTTTTTGTATTGTACCATCATTTCCTTCTGTGTATATTTTTCAGATATTTTCTTTGTGGTTTACATGGAGTTTAAATTTAATATCCTAAATCTATACCATTCACGTTTGATTTGATACAAACCTAACTTCAATAGCAAACACATACACTATTCCAGTACCCTCTGTCCCCATACCTCTTTGTTGTACTTGTTACAAATTGCATATTTATACATTGTACTTCCAAAACCATAAATTTATCACTGTTTTTAGGCATTTGCATTTTAGAACCTGTAAGAAGTCAAAAGTAGAGTTACATACCAAAAATAAAATAAATCAGTACTGGCATTATAATTATCCATGGGGTTACCTTATCAGACATCTTTATTTCTTTTTTGCTACTTTGATCTACTGACAGGGAACTTTCCTTTCAATTGAAGAACTTCCTTTAGTTTTGATTATAGGCAAGCCTAGCAATGATGTGTTTCTTCAGCTTTTGTATATCTGTGAATGGCCTAATCACCTCTCATATTTGAAAGATGGTCTTGCTGGATAAAATATTCTTGGTTGGCAATTATTCTCTGTCAGCACTTTTTTCCTCCACCATTTCTGATGAGAAATTGGTATTTAATCCTATTGGGGCTCCCTTTTACACAATGTGCTGCTTTTTTGTTGCAGCTTTTAGAATTCTCTCTGTCTTTGCCATTTGAAAGTTTCATTATAATGTGCCTGGGCATGGTTATCTTTGTGTTTTTCCTGTTTGGGGTTCCTTGGAATTCTTGAATGTATATATTTATGCCTTCTCTTAAATTTGAGGAGTTTTCTATCATTATTTCTTTCAAAATTCCTTCTGCTTCTTTCTTTCTTTCCCATCTGAGACTTCTGTAACGCATATGTTAACCAACTAGATGCTATTCCACAGGTCACTTAGGCTCTGTTCACTTTTTAAAAAAATTATTCTTTGTCATTTACTCCTCATCCTAATTTCAATTGTCTTTTTGTCATTTCTTTGATCTCACACATTCTTTTTTCTGCCAGCTCCAGCCTGCTGTTGAAACCCTCCAGGGAATTTTTCATTTCATTTATTGTTCTCTTCATTGCCAGTATTTCCAGTTGGTTCCTGTTTATAATTTCTGTCTCTTTCTTGAGAATCTCATTTTGTTCATTCATTGTCTTCCTGATATCTGTTAGTTCTCTATGTTTGCCTTTAGCTCCTTAAACATTTTGAGGATGATTTTTTAAAAGTCTCTGATATGTTCAAAGGCTGTTTTTCTTCATTGATGATTTCTGAAGTTGTATCTTGTTCTTTTGGATGGACCATCATTTCTTGTTTTGTTTTGTTTTGTCTTGTAATTTTTGCTACACAGCATACATTTTCATATTTTAATGTGTTCACTCTGATTTAGGCCCTGAGACATCTGTTTCTTGAATTTGTATCTAGCCAGTGATATGACAGAGATTTTCTTGAGTTCCAGGAGCTAAGAAAACAAACACACCAAAGAAAAGTGTACCTTCATAGTCATTGCAAATTGGGTCTATTTTGACTTGTTCTGTTCTTCAGAGTCTCGTCCTCTTTCCACATGGATCTGCCCAAGGTAAAAGTGCAGGGTCCTTTGCATCTTTTCTGAGCATGCATCCTCTTCTGGACATTTGTTCATGGCATTAGGAATGTCTCTATTTGCTGGTCTTTTCATTTGCTAAAGCTGTTGTGATGCAATATACCAGAACCACTTCAGCTTTTATAAAGGGGATTTATTATGTTACAAGTTTACAGTTTAAGGCCTAAAAATGTCCAAACTAAGTCATCCAGATAAAGATACCTTGACTCTGAAGAAAAGCCAATGTCTGTCACATGGGAAGCCACATGACTGGTAGCTGCTAGTTGGGGTCTCCTGGTTGTAAATAATGTTTGTTCTCTGGCTTCCAGTTTCTAATTCCAGTGGCTTCCTCTCTAGGTGTCTTTGGATCTTTACTTAGCTACTCTGGGGTAAAACTCTGGTTTTCATCTCTTAGCTTAGCATTTCTCAGGGCCATTTTTTTCTCTTCAGGTCCTAGCTATTTCTGTAAGCCTTTGCTTTGCACCCAAGCTATTTCTATTTTGATTTCCAAACATCTGTTTGTGTTGGTTCTGAACTGTTTGTCTCTCTCTGAGCTCTCTTAAAGACTCCAGTAAACTAATTAAAACACACCTCAAATGGGCGGGGTCACATCTCCATGTACTCAAAAGGTCACACCCACAATTGGATATGTCACATCTCCATGGAAACATTCTGATTGAGAAGCCCCACTCACAATATTGGGTCAGGATGAAAAGAACATGGGTTTGGGGGGGTACATAACAGTTTCAAACCAGCACAACTGGTATCCGAATATTCCCTCTATTCCCTATGACCTTAACACCCTCTGCTTCCAGAGTGTCTATGCCTTGAGGCAGATAAATCTCTGCCCCAGGTCTCTGATTTTATTTTCTTAAACTGCTTTAGCTGCCTGCAAACTTCTGTGTGCAGTGCATTTTGTATGATGGCTAACCACAGATAAGTGTCCTGGTTCCATCTTTCAGGGTGACATGTGTTAGACTGGCACTGACATACAGACACCTGTTGTGTGTGTAGAGGTTACTCTGCCCCTTTCTGGAATAGGGGCAAGAACTCACAATGCGCGTGCAAGCCAGCATCACACTGCCTGTGAGGGAGTGAAGGCGGGGCCAGCAAGTGCACCACAAGCTTCCCCTACTATTCTTAAGTTGCATTTTCTTGATTCAGGGCTTGCCCGGTAACTGCAACCCTTTAACGGCTTTCTGGAATTTTGAGGAAGAAGGCTCTGCCAGTTTTTGCTAGTTATTCAAAGATTCTGTGGAGGAATAGGACTCTGGGGCATCTTACCTCATCATCTTGGTCTACTGGAAGTCCTGTTTGTTTTCATCAGGAACATACAACACACAACTCAAAATGATGTGAATGGCGATTTGACTTTGATAAAGTAAAAGGTAGTTGAAGCAAGTTATTAAGGGTTTGGGAAAAGGTAAACTATCTCTAATTCACAAGCTGAATATGAATATTTGGAGGATTGTTTTAGAGTGTTAGAATTTTGAATTTATTTTTTGTGTCCTTGCACTTTGCATATGTTCCGTATAATGTCGAATGGAGACTATTCCTTTAAAAATGACCAAATATTCTTTACTTTATGCCATGATTTTATTTCTTTTCTATAATACTCATTTCTAGATCTCAAAATAATTGACTCTATTATCAGAAACTGCTTTAGGATATTTTTCCTAAAGTGTTTCTCTTTAATTGCCATTGTTCTTTTTCTGTTAGATCTTGCAGAAGATATTGATCAATGGTGTGTTATTTCTGGGGGAAAGAATCCATAATCTGAACACTGAAACTAAGCATACCTTTATTAGGTCCTAAATTGAGGATAACTGACCAAGAAATTGTTCCATATGATCAAGTGACTTTTTGTCCTAAACTTAAATAATAGCTGGGTAACCATCTGTTAGTAGCATTGGGAAAAGACTAACTTCACTTTATCTGATGTCATATTTCTAGAAACCACCACCATCATATTTCTAGGAACCACCATGAAAATAGCATTAGAGTAGTAATAAATACCAACAGGCCTGTGCTATAATTTCTTATAAATGTTTTTTAGTATATGACTATAAATTCATAAGGCCAGGATTTAAAATTTTCTTAAACTTTTTAATTTAAAATATTTTCAAAGTTACTAAAAAGTTGCAAAAATTTTACAAGAACTCATGGCTATCCTTAATCCAATATACCACTTTTTTTTAACCTCATTTTGTCATGTATACTTTGTCATTCTCTGTATATGTGTACAATTTTTTGCCTGAACTATTTAATTAACTTGCAGGAACAGTCCCCCACATCCCTACGTTCTTTAGCATGTATTGCCTAATGTCAAGGACATTATCTTGCATAGCACAGTACAATGGTCACAATCAGGAAATCTGACACTGACACATACTGTTGTCTAACTACTGTTCATGTTTAAGTTTTGCCAGTTGTCTCAATAATGTCCTTTGTAAGGTCAACCTCACCCTCCCCACCCCAGACCATGATATAATAGTTAATAGAACTTTACATATCTTAAACTACTGTTTTTATGCAGTCTTTTCTTTCTCATATAAAAGTATCCCACCTGCCATGCAGGAGACCCAGGTTTGATTCCCAGCCCATGTACTTCCCAAGCAAACAAACAAAAGAAAAACCAAACCAAAATTCAGCAAATGGTGCTGCAATAAGGGGGTACTCACATGGAAAAAGAATGAAATGTGAGACTCCTTCTCACATGTTTGAGACACCAAAAAACTCTTTCAACATGGCCCAGAAAATCTCCACAAATGAAATCATCTCTGCATGTCACAGGTGCAGGAGCAC
>PVIY010060663.1:0-11531 GCA_004026745.1 Myrmecophaga tridactyla | reverse complement strand
CTATGCTGCTAGCTCCTGGAACACACACAGAACAGAGAGTAACACCATTCCCCTGGTGGAATTATGTAGCTTTCATTAGATACTGCCAGTATACCCATTGTGTACCCTTATCCTTGAATTTGTCAAGCTAAATTATATCAGTAATCTCTCTCTCTCTCTCTCTCTCTCTCTCTCTCTCTCTCTCTCTCTCTCTCTTCTTGGTAATGTCTGCAACCCAATATTTTGCCATTCTAAATATATGTATGGCAACCTCTCCACTTTCATTACTCTAGTCACGACTGTATCAATATGCAATAGCTTCTCATCTATCATTAGACTTCTTTCTCTACTTGATCATTTCCATCAAGATCATTGTACTGATGGTTCCTTCTGCCTTAAGCTACCTTTCAGCAGATATCTAAATGATTAACTTCTTTGCAGCTTTCATATAATTATTCAAATCTGAGGCCAGTCAACATATTCAAACTGGAACCTGCCTCCAGCGCAAGAACTCTGATCTTTCCTTTCTAACATGCATAGCTGTAATTGTCTCTGTCTCTCTCCATTGAAATACAAACTCCATGTGGCAAAGACATTCATTTTATTCACTCATGTATTTGAAGTGCTTGGAATAGTGTCTGCTTGTTAGAAAAGAGTAAATGGAGGCTGGATAGGCTGAAACAACAGATGCCCTTACACTGTCGTTAACTATCTTTGCCAAGTAATTAGATCATAATTTGAAAATTTGTCTTTATTGATGGTATCCTAAAGCTTTAGATATGCCAGATAAATCCAATTCAATATTTACTGTGAGTAGAGAAAAACTGCTTAATTTTCATTGCTATTCTAGTGAGGCCTCAGGCAGTCTGGCTGAAATCTGGGTAGATTCCCAAAAATTTATGATGCAAAATAAACAGGTTCAAAGCAGACTTTACAATTTGATCCAACTGGCAATATAACAAAGACCCAACTACAGTCTAAATCTCAGTGATATGAGGACAATGATTTCACAGTCTCCAGTAAATATTAATTTTTATCATTAAAAAGAAGAAACTTTAAATATAAAAGAAATAACAAATCTAGAAAAGAAAAGCCTGTATGTTGCAGACAACAGCAATAAGTCCTATTTTCAGTTGTAATAGCATGATTCATAATAGCCAAAAAGTGGAAACAACCCAAATTTCCAACAACTGATGAGCGAATATACAAATTATGGTACATCCATACAATGGAATATTATTTGGCCATAAAAGAATGAAGTACTGATCTATGCTACATCAGAGGTGAAACTTGAAAATCTAAAGTGAAATGAAAGGAGACAGTTACAAAAGGCCACGTGCATTCCATTTATATTAAATGCCCAGAATAGGTAAATCCTCAGTTAGTCACAAAGTAGATTAGTGATTATCAGGGGTTGGAGAAAGGAAAAATTGGGGAGTAACTGATAATGGTCATGGGGTTTCTTCTGGGGACATTGAAAATGTTCAAAAATTAGATGAAAGTGATTCCCGCACAACCCTATGATTACACAAAAATACCATTGGATTGAACATTTTAAATGAATGAATTTATGATATGTGAATTAGAGCTCAATAAAGTTGTTAAAATAAATAAACAAAAAAGTCAGTATGGCATATATTTCCAGTTGTTATAATTTATATATCTATAATAAATATATATTATATATTAAATTTATATATTAAAACTAATCCTAAGGGTCTACAAAGGCATAAATTGAATACAGTCAAATCTCATTACTCTTGGAAGTTATGTTCGATAAATCACCGTGATAATTAAATTATTGAACAGTGAACTACTGCTTCTAGGAGATTTACAGGGTTAGATTCCTACAATCGTCTGGTCACAATATTTCTATCCAATGATTAACGCATAATCATGTTTTAGGTGTGTTTATGTTTAAAGACACCTTATTTCATATATACTGTTGGTTCATTAAAACTGAACTCACAGCCAACAGCAATCTAAGTCCTGTCAGACGGAAGCTTGTCTAACATGCATTCTCTCTAGAAGGCAGGTCACAGACTTCTTGTGCTTAGGAACACTGGATAACCCTTCAGCACTATGCTTGGGAGCCAACTTAAACAGTGAACTCACCAATGAAAAGCAGAAAAATGAGACAGTAAATAAATCATAGAAGGGAAATGTGTTTACCTATGAGAACTAAAATAAGAAGGCAGAGCATCACCTTAGTCAATTTCAAGTGGGAGCACGTACGTCTCGAAGTATATTCGCTCATCAGTGAAAAAGCTCAAACTTTTCACTGCTCTGCTCACAGGTCATCACAAAGGATCCCACGTATTGATTTGGGGGTTACAAATGAATCTTAACGAGCAGGTGAATTCACAAATATGGAATCCTTAAATAAAAGGATCAACCCTATATCCAATGTTTTCAAAGTTCTTAAGAATATTATCTCAAATAATTGTATCACTTGAATCTAGAACATTTGCTTTATCTCTATATGATAAAATTTTTGCAATTTTTCCTCAAAGATTGATTTGATAAATGAACAATGCCTTAATAAGCATGAAAATATTAATATTGCTTGAACATATGATAACCTAGATAAACGTCAGTGATTATTGAGAAGTACATATACAAAGCATTCCCCTTAGCAATTTATTCTAGCTCAGAGTTATTTTTCTTCTTTTCTTTCTTTTCATTTTTCATATAAATTAAGCCATTATCATGACCAGTGGGAGAGGGGCACTTGATAGCCTACAATGCTGATGCTTCTTAATTTATGCCCTGTGGCACGTTCAGGGTATCACAGCAACAGCTGAGTCAAAGCCAGGCACCATGTGGCGAATCTGTAGCTGAGAGATGACTTCCTGATCCCATTTGCATCAGTCGGGCAGAAACAGCATAAGTGTATATGGTATGGCATCCTGATAAGACATTTTTAATTGGTGTTAATTCTATCCAAATCAAAGGCAACTCTAGAGCATCTCTCTCCATAGAGCGTAATATTCTCATCAAGACACATGGCAAAATGCTAGGGGTATTTAATTTGTAACCAGTATCCCACAAGGGCTTTGATATGGATCTTTATTAAAACTGACTTAAGTTTCAAGTTGCATTTTAACCTGAGTAATATGGTAAAGTAGTCGTACATAGAATAACAATACCCTGTCTAACATCAAAGAAAGGAAAAATTGTCAAAGGATAATCGTATTAATTTTCATGACAACAGTTCTTGTATTTGACTGTCATATGGGATGCATATTTCCAACTTTCCTCTTTCAGGATCTGAATAGTAGAAAGCACTAATAAAGTACCCAGGGAACTAACAGTCCTAACTTCCTTATTTTAACTTTGCTCAATTAACACACGACAGATGTAAGCTTTCTGAAATAGACTTGAAGTTTTAAGAGCACTGGGCTATGTGCCTCTTTGCCTTTGGATATTGGGATGGTTCCAATAGGAGGAAACTCAAAGAAGGATATGAAATTGCCATTTTTGCCCAAAGTTTCAATCAGTTATCACATGTCATGAACCACCAGCCTTATTTTCCAAATAGCGTTAGATGTGGTTTAAAAAATCAGGCATTCATCCTTATTACTTTAATTGAAAGAAAAGGAAAAGGCAGTACCATAAATTATTCTAAAATGCACAGATTAAAATTAAGAAATTCCATTAAAAGAAAATTTAAACATTAAGAACAAGGAATTTAAACATTAAGACCAAGAGAATACAGAATAAAACCACTTGATTCCAGAAACTGCAACATTATTTGGGAACTCGTCCTCCTGGCTCTGTATTCTAGCAATCCAGCCCAGGTATGGAGACAGCACCCGCCCACCTGAAGCTCATGATACAGGTGACAACTGATCAGTAAGTCAGATAAATCTGCCTCCCCAGAGAGTGCTAAAATTTTTATAAGTGCACAGTAAATGCCAATTTTAGTTAAGAGCCATGTGACCTACTGCCCCAAATAAAAAACCAATAACTACTCTTGGTAACTGATTTCACCTAAGGCCTAAATTATTGTTAAAAATAAAGTCAATGCTCCAAAATAGAAAGAGAAGTAATGTTATCTCAGAATGTATTCATGAAAGGAGTAAGTAGAAAGTAAAAAGAAATATGCTTTATAAATAACCAGACTACAAGAAATTATACAATAAGAACTAACACAATATGTGAAAGGGAAACAGCAACTCTGATGATGGGATCATAAATAAGAGGGCTAATGCTTACTCTCCCATAGAGGAAAGGGAAGATATCATAATTTAATATATGTTTTTTTAATTAGAAGAGAAAACACAAGTTGCTAAAAAGGATTATAATGATCAGAGGGACAATATGTGATATTGGGAAGGAATGGTTTCCTCAATAGTACAAATATTCTTCTAGATTATACAACTGCAAAATGACAAAATCATAGCAGGGAAAAGGAATTTCGCCTACAACCACCCCCCCACCCCCCATCAGGTCCTGGGCACCTGTGTGCATTCATTTCGATTTTCTTTCTGGGACAGAAAAAAAAATAAATGATATCCTTTTATAGAATCAAATCCAAACTGAAAACATTATAATCAAAAATGTATTAATCTAAAGAGTATACACACCTACTTGTGTAAGGCCTTTTATATGCATACCCCACAGGCACAGCTGTGGACCATTTTTTTCTTATGAAAATATCAAAGAACCAAAGGAGAAGCCAAAAGTGCAATGTTTCTGAGAACATTTCTGAAACAGAAAAAGCAATGCATTATTTGCTGAATTATGTTTAAGCTTTAGAGTTCCAAACATTCTACATGTGTCTACTATAATTTTGATTGTTTCATAAGTGGGCCAGTAGTCATGTCTTTCCAGATATCTGTCCACCAAGAAATGTTGATTAATTTCTCAGAATAATTTTGATAAATATTATTTGAAATACTCAGTATTTATATCAACAGCTAAACTGCTGTATATAAGAGAAAATGAGTTGAATTCACTGGCACATTAAGACGAGTGTTTATAATTTAGTAAAAATATATAAATATTCCATTTTATATCCTTCCTAGTAAAAGTAAGTTTATGATCCACTTACATTTTTCTCTATTGTCACTGTTATGCTATTTTGAATAGCGAAGAGGAATGTTAAATGAAATTTCAGTTACTAGTTACAGAATGCAAGCAATATTGAAATATAAAGTATTTCTTACACTAAATAATAAGTATCTTACACTAAATAATAAGTAGAATAAAGCTGGCATACTTTTAGTCTAATTCAATTGCAACACATCACTTTTAGTCATTGCATTAGTGTATGACAAAAGTCTTTATCATGGGATAAAGACAGATAACTGATATTTAAAGCACTTTCCTTAAAGTAGAATTACAATCTGATGCATATTCAGTAGAGTAACATTCAGACACCAAAATTTCAAATTATTCCTTTATAGCCTTCTTCTTTGAAACATCTACCGTCTAAGTCACTGGAACCAAGCATAAACAGTTTTACCTGCTATTTCTTTTGTAGTGCGAATGCATATGTCAATACAATGGAAAAGACAAATAACATCTTAAAGTAATTATGAAAGTAGTTTTGACCTCCCAACCCCCCACAGAGGAGCTCTGGGATCTCGAGTTTCACAGACCATATGTTACAAACTATTGGTTTGAAGCATGTGTTCCCAATGCAGAACACATCAAGCTGAATGAATTCATAATGTAATTGGCTAACTTTCCATTTGGCTAGAACTTTCTAGGAAGCAGTTTAAAAACCATAACCTCACATATCCTACACATACTTCCTTGGAGATATGTTACATAGAAATGAGGAAGCATGTCATCCAATCTGGTAGAAGAACGAGGTTTTCTCATATTTGGAAATGCTACGTAGCAATACATGCTTTAGAAAGAAACTAGCATGAAATGCTGTCCAAATCCTCTGAGACTACCTGTAAATATTTTTGGAGAATTCTTTTAATAGTGCACAGGTAGCTCCTGATAAAGAACTGCTTTTAAAAGTGAGTAAATAAAAGTGTATCTACATGCCAATAAGTGATATTAACAAAGGAAGTGGGAAGTGGCCTGGAGAAATTCCTTAGCACTGCTGAGGGCAAGCACTGCTTTTTTAACAATACCTCCATTTTACCCTCTGCATTTCTCAGGTCATGTGAACACATTACCTGTAGTGAGTTCAAAGTAAAATTTTCTACATCTGTATGAAAAGATGAAGAGTTCCAGTCACCCCCAAATTTGGGGAAACTGTAAACAGATGAAACCATTAAAATCTTTGACTATTTTAAAGATAGATTTAATAAATTAAAATTACCGTGGATATTATGTAGTACAATAGACAATTCTAGTTAATAAAAACTGTATGTATAAAGGCATGTTACATTAGCTAAGGGTACAATTCCAAATGCTCTGAGCTACTTGTTTACTCTCCTCTGCCACCCGGGGAATTTTGTGAAAAATTGTCATCACTATAAGCCGCTAGTTATTTTACTCGCATAAGACAGCTCTATTTACTGTCCTAATTGCCTAAAATTAGGAATACCATTATATTTCTCCTTTTGACAATTGGCTGTTCTAATAGAGTTTATTTCAAAGATGACCGTGCTCTTATAACAGGTGGTAGACTATGAAATACATAATTTTGTTTAGCTAGAATTTAAAAGTACAGATAGTTCATTTGGTAGTATCACTCCTGAAATTAAATGCTATAACCTAAGAGATGTTTAATTGACTCTAAATTTAATAGACTTGTAGAATGTGGGAGTTTCAGTGGCATTTTAATTTAGGGGTTTTCTATACATTTGAAATGTGCAACCTGGTAAACTGAATTCTTTAATCAAAACTAAACAATTAATTTATTTCAACTAAATCAAGTAACATTATGTAATACAGTCCCATGTAGAGTAATTGTAGTGCTAGAAACTGTAATATAACCAGGTCAAACTGAAACAAAGAAAAATGGTAAATATGCAGCTTAAACATTGTTTTAATGGATTAAACATTAATACACTCTGAGGTCCTTATAATTTCCTCGATATTATTTTCACTCTTCCCTGGGAGTTTGAGGTTTGAGATCTTTGGAAGCATACAATCTTCCACAAACAGTCAAAGATATTGAATTTTCACACTTACGTTTGATTTCCTTCATTTTTCAACTTGTCAGCAAAATTGTATTTCATCTAATTTTCCCACGCTTGCTCTAATATTTATGTGATTAGCATTCTCAGCTAGAAGACATTAATACTTCTTGGCTATTTAAGTCATATTATTATGTTACAACGAAATACGAAAGTTGGTTTTAATCATAGTTTACACAGCAGTGCATTTGATTCCATCTGAAATCAGTTTTTAGTGTTCTTGGCTTCTTCAAAATTCCGAGCAGCACAATTTCTCACAGGGTTAAAAAGGAGGGTGATACTGTCCCTTGAGGAAGGACCCATGCGATTTCAGTGGCGCACACCTGCAAATGGATGACTTCCTATCATGGCTGTTCACTATGTAGGTGGTAAAGAGATCCCGGAAAACATCGTAGAAACCCTGCTGCACGTCGTCCCACATGACTCAGCACCTTGGCGAAGCTGCTAAATGCTTAGCGATGACCAGTGCACCCCCGAGCTCTGCCTGTTGTGCCTCCAGAGGCGGGAGGAGGGTGGAGAAATCGTCCCTTTGACTTAAGAGAAGCAAATGCAAGAGAACTGTTCTAAGAGGAGGTAAACGGGTGTAGAGAATGTGGGTGGAAGTCCAATAGAAGCAAAGAAAGAACCATTGACACGCAACTTTTTTCCAGAATCAGTCAGAAGATACTCAAGTAAAACTTCTTTTTGTTTAATATTGCTAATCACAGATATGCGATAAAGCATACTACAGTATTGCACAAGTCTTATAGTGGCAGATGAAAGAGTCAAATTTTGGATATTTTGTTTCCTAATTGGTGTTCTACCCTCTCATTTCCAGCTCCAAGAGCAACTTCAGAAGCCCGGTCCCATTTTCTAGTCTACAGAAAGCTTTTCAAGATCTCAAATATGTAGAGGTCTGGTATTTTAAAATCGTAGTTGTTCTGATTTTTCTGACTCTTATTTGATCTCACAACATAAAGACAAATGCCATCCAGTTTTTGATGCTCTGGTAATTGAGTAGAACAAAGAAAGTAATGTCAATGGTTAGTGTTAAACACTCTATACAGACTTCTATATATTGGGTTAAATCATGTTTTCATATTTATTTAAAACCTCAAGAAATGTAAATGATTTCATCAAATATGAATTCTACTAACCAAAACCACTTTTTTAACCAAATTATTCTCATGTTGGAAAGAAATTATGATTATGCTTGAAGTGCCTTCAAATCCATTTCAACCTCCATTCACTCATTACTTTGGACAAGGGTGAGAGAATGGTGCAGAGAAAGTAAAAATAATAACATGAGTATTAGTACTTGTTCATTTAACAGACTAAAAGAAGGAATGTAGCAATTTTCCATCTGGTAACAGAGAAATAAGACAAGGCTATGTAATTAAAACCAATAAACAAAAATACACCCCTGGGTTTAGTCCTATGTTGCTTGGGACAGATTGTTTAACTCTTCTAAGCCTTAATTTCCTATTTATAAAATAAGGAAATATCACCCATATTTCAGGATCATTATTAGTTTTAGGAATAAGAATGCAAATAAGCCCAGTGCTGTGCTATGTAAGAGTATTAAAATGACAGATATTATTCTCATCAATATATATACCCCACCACCACCACGACTATTAACTTATCTCTCATCTCTGAGTTAGACAATACTGAAATCCAGTTACATTCAAAAGATAAAATTAAATGCATGAGGGGGTGTGAGGGTAGTTCAGTGGTAGAATTCTCGCCTGCCATGTGAGAGACCAGGGTTTGATTCCTGGTCCATGCACTTACCAAAAAATGAACAAGCAAAATAAACAAACAAACAAACAAAAATATCAACAAATGGTGTTGCAGTAATGGGATACTCACATGAAAAAATAAAGAAATGTGACCCCACCATATAGCATACAAAAAAAACCCAAAATTAAATCCATCAGATCGGGGGGAAAGGGTATTTATAAAAAGAGTGGTATTCTAAACTGCACAATCTTTTTCCTAAAAAAGGCCAGAGGATCTTTGAAAAACATAAATCAGACTATGTAACTGTCCTCTCACGCAAAAGACTAGCTCTCCTGTCACCAAAACTGTTTTCTAATTTGCCTAAGCAAGCGGCTGGACTACACTTCAGAGCAATCTTGCCTGAAATACACACCAATCCAGTGACTGATAGAAGTTAGAGTATAAATTCCTCAGCGCCCTCGTCCCTAGGAAAAGATAACTCCAATGTCAAGTTCCAGAGTGGGTCCCAGAAGTCTCCAGCAGTGTTCTGTTTCAGCTGCCAATATTGACAACTTCCTTTATATGCATTCCTCACTGTCTCTATTTCCTTCTGTATCACTCCATCCCTCCCCTGTTTCCTGGAAAGAACTCCCAAATAAACTAGTTGTATGGGATCTGTGCCTAGGGAGCTCACACTAAGACAGACTTGAAGCAATTATTACTTATAAGGGAAGTTTTATACAGAGGAGTGACATAATCTGACCAGGGTTTTAAAAGCTTTATTCTAGTTGCTCCTAGAAAATGAGTTAAGGCAGACGAGAGCAGAATTATAGAGGTTAGGCAGCAAGCATTCATAACAATACAAGCCAAAGGCTAGCACTCAGGGTGGAGATATGTGGGCCTATTTGTGATATATTCAGAAGCCCCTTGAGTAAATTTTTTAAGAATGAGAATGATCAATTGTGTCAAATTGTAATAATTTGAGAAAGACAAGGAATGAAAATGGACCACTGGCTTTAAAAATATGGAGAACATTTGTGACCTTGACAATTTTTCTCATATCAGAATCTCATTGGTGTGATTAGAGACAGAACGAAGGGAGAGAAGACGAAGGGTGAATATGGGTCTTTCCAGTTTTTTTTTTTTTCACTGTAAAGGGAGGCAGTAAAATATTACAACAGCAGTAATGGAATGCTTACTCAAAGAATATCAAAGAAAGTTGGTTTCTTTTAAAGATGGGATACACATGTGCACATACACACATGTCTGTCTGTTGGAAGAGGTGAAAAGGGCTTTTTGTCTGAGTGCAGGGACTGGCCACAGATAGGAACACATAAATTTCATCTACAGAATCAGTTATGAAGGCAGATTATCAGGGCACCAACTGATACAGGTACAGCAGATTGAGTGGTGGGAGTGCATGTTTGTCCCTAGTTTGTCAGTAAAATTAGAGGAAATGTTATCAGCTGGGAGTATGGACAAGATAGGAAGGGTTACAAGTTTGAGGAGAGAGAGGAGGTGAAATAGTGATATAGAGGAATTAATGCTGGAACAAGATCATGAATTTAAAACAAGAGCTGTCAGCATGATTTCTGGCATTTTTATAGCTACGCTTAGCTGCCTACCTGTAGCTGCACAACGCAGAGTTGCATTTACCCAGAGCTTGAGTTTTACCTCTGAGTATCAGGACAGGGTGTAGGGACAAGGAAACTGAGGTGGATGCGATGAAGTGTAAGACATCACATATAAAGTGTATAAGGCATGAATTTAGAACTGGAGGTGGAAAAATCAGAGTAACAAAGTGGAATTACGAATAGGTCACATACTCAGGTGGATTGAAGTCTGGTTGTACTTAGAATAGTGAGGGGAGTAAGCTGCAAAGGTGTGAGCATATTTGGAGAGCAGGAGACTTAAGTTAAGCCCCTGGGGAAAGTGTAGGAGTTGGTAAATCGCTAACTGGTAAAGACAAGGTCTACGGTTCGACCTCAGGAGTAGGTTGCTTTAGATAGAGCAGAGGATAAGATATAATTGGAAGAGAAGAATTTGAGGAAATGAGAGCATAGAGTACTAGAAGTTGCTTTTCATAGATACTGAAATTACCAAGTACTCAGGATAAGTGTTGATAAGAGTGGCAATAAACTAGGTGATAAAATTTCAAGGATGGCTGGGGATTGACCAGAAGTGTGTACATGCACCAACAAGGAAGGGTAGTGAATGCTTACACATGTATGTAGATGTTGAGAGGAGAGAAGGACACTCATTGGGAGTGGCAATGAGTAGCAAGGAGGACACCTACCTCCAGTTCAGGCCCAGGGCCCGAGGGACAAGGAGAAGAACCAGCACCTGAGAGGCGCTCACCAGCACATCAATGCCTGGCCTAAGACTTGTCAGTGTTTACCCATTCCCTCTGAACAAGCATCACTCTCCCGAGCATGAGTGCCAAGGCCTTGTGTTTTCTGCCCTGGATTTGTTCTTTCAAATTCTCTCTCCACTACCAGTCACATCTCAGCTGCCTGAAACTCATTCACTTATTCAAACTTGTCAATCTCCCATTTGTCTTTTTTGCCTTCACATTCTGTGTTCCTTCTATTCTCTGCTTACTTTACTTTGCTCTGGCTAAAACCTAGCTCCTATTTAACCTTAGAAATCTGTGTCTTCCTCAGTTTCTTCCCCTTCTACTGCATGGGTAGGCACCGGGAATCAAACCTGGGTCTCCAGCATGGCAGATGAGAATTCTGCCAC
>PVIY010060662.1:0-11534 GCA_004026745.1 Myrmecophaga tridactyla | reverse complement strand
GGATAAAGGGATCCACTCCAGTGATAGAACAACCCCCATGGCCTTTGGATTTGAAGAAAGGGTAATAGAGGACCATGATAACTTCAACCTCAGGAGATAAGATTGAGCATTAACGTTTTAGGTGGGCTTAGACCCCTAGAGAAGACATGAACAAAATGTGCAAACTGTTCTGTGCTTGTCCGTTGATTGGAGAAACACACAAGCTTTTTCAGGTTTCCATCTATATGTTAGCTGCCCATATCTGATTTCAGAGTTACTTCTTCCCTCCAAAATGGACTTACAGACTAACCTGGTAAACAAAGCAAAAGGACTTGATGGAAAGATCAAGGACCTAGAGAGTAGCAGACTTCCTTCCTTGTTCCCTCCCCACCCCCACTGTGGAGTTGGGACTCAAATTGTCTTTTTTATCTAATCCTCTTTTTTTTTTTTCTTTTTGGTCTGAGAATGCTACAGCAAGTGTTAAGATAGTGGGGGCTTTTGGAATGAAAAGATTCTGGGTTAAAATATATTCTTATTCAGCCACATTGAGCCTCAGTTTCCTCATCTATAAAAGTGACACTAAAAGGGCCCTCAACGAATAATTTTTGAGTTCTTTAACTGCAGCCTCAGGATGGGCAGGGAAAAGATGCAGGTTTTCCTAGGGAAGGAGGATCCTAACAGCTTCTGTCACTCTATGGGACCAAATTCCATATGTGTAAGAAAAGAGATCAGATTCTCCAAATCAGATCGTATCTGTATATAGCCACCCTATTTCTTTCATTGTCGGAACTTGAGAATAGGACCTGGAGGAAGGGGGTATTGCCAATACAATATGGCCCTCCTTCCCACTCTCGGGTCTACTGGTGTCACATGGCTCCTGTTAACATAGAATTGGCAGAGCCAATGGGAACAAAAGCAGACTGGCCTTTGAGAGGGAGGAGAGAAGAGGGCACACGGCCAACCTCTCTAATTTGCAAAACCAGCTTCCCAAACACAGAACTCAAAGGTGAAGAGCTGAATTCCAGTAGCACTGACATTCAGAACTTTTGTCAGCTTAGTACAAGTCCACATTATAGCCTTAGCTCAGCAATTCCTGGAGAAGATATACCAGAATTTTCTGTTAAGTCCTGCTGAATTGATTCCATCTAGGCAAAGTATCCTCCACAATGTTCCCATTGCAAGGTGCCAGGATGCTGCAGATGCTGGAGAACTCCTTGAGGAAATGCCTTCCTGAATCCTTAAAGGTGAGAATGGAAAATACTGATGGGAGTAAGGAATAGCAACTTCCTGTGAAAAAGGAAGAAAAGAGTCTAATATTTCTTGAGAATCTTTTCTGTGCCAGGTACTGTTTCATGTTTTCTCTCATGTAATTTGCATTACCTCTCTGTAAGATATTTGTGGAATATGGGGAAAATGGAGATCATTGAGTGATTTGCCCAGGATTCCACAAATACTAAGCTGCAATGCTCTGCTGTGGATAGGGGCATGGTTGGGACAGAACACTGTGTTTTGCAATGTGCTGACTCAACAACAGTTCCCCGTGTCTTTATGAGAAATATTTCATAATAAACTTCGAAATTTGCCCAGAGCTCAAAGTTGACTGAGGGTACATATTAATGTTTAATTTATTTCTCCTAAAAGAACACTTTCCTGGTAAGAGGTTAACCGTCATGAGCCCTCTAGAAACATGGTAATGGGTCAAATTCTATTTCATCAAATTTCAAAATGATTGTGCTTTGTAAATATGTCACTTAAAGATACTTAGAAATGATTATAAAATCGTTCTTTTCATTGCAATTATGTGAATTGCAAAGGGACTAGATTCATGCACAGGTGGTATATGTTGTGTGTGTGTGTGTGTTTGTGTGTTTTATTACTCAGGGGATGACCAGCTTATTTGAAGCTTCTTCTTCAACTATTGAAAATAGATAACTTTCCCCAACCAAATACCCAGCTCCAATACCAACCATCTTCAGGTCCAGCCGTGGAAGCTATGAAGGAGTAGCGATGGCCAACATTTATTTGTAATATGCTGTTTCAGACACTGCTAAGTGGCTTATGTTCATTAGCTTATATAATCATCAAATCCTACAAAGAAGATACTACTACACATTCTATGTTATGGATGATGGAGTGGAGATTTTAAAAACTTGAGTAAATTGACCAGTTGCTCACTGCTGGCTCCAGAATATAAACTCAAAACTCCATTTCAACTCTTTGACCCTCTTGCTATTTCTAAAAAATAAGAATCAATATCAGGACCTAGACATTTTTCAACACTTCCCGTTGGAGCGGATGGTCAACAGAAATAGATAGAAATGGCACCAACCCCAGACCAGGGGGTTCTCTTGGTCTGGACGGTCCCTTTATTATAAATGTTACTGGCTTTCTTACCCTGGAGTTAGACTATGAGGTGATCTCCCAGTTTTCAGGTTTTCTTATTTTTAGGGAGAATTCCTAAGGGGTTGAGTTGTGCTTAAAAGTATATAAATAGGGCAGTGTGACGGTGGGTCAGTGGCAGAATTCTCGTGTCCTGCCAGAGACCTGGGTTTGATTCCTGGAGCCTGCCCATGCCCCCCCCCCCAAAGTATATAAATATTCCACGTCTGAGACCAGAGCTTAAAACTTGCATCGAGCCCATGAACATCCTTGTCTTTCACGGTAAGTTGAGTTTCTTGGCCACATTCCCAAAGCAATTATTTCAGAAGTGGAACAGTGTGTCTTTTGTGTACATGTTTCCTTCTGTTATTCAGGTGGAGCTATGAGGGTCTAGATCCTATTGTTTTGACATCTTTATCTGACTTGAGGAGACAAACTTAATAAGAGAACAAATGTAGACATTTCTCTACTCTGGTCATACTGATGAATATGTAATTGTCAGTGATCTATGATATACTTTCAGCCAAATCAAGCTATCTGGCTCTGAACTTAAGTCTGGCCTACGATTATATTTTTCATAGGGGAAAATGATGATGACAATAAGTCTCAATCCAATACACAATCCTGCCCTTGGCCCCTGTCTTTTGACCTCCGTCATATAGTCTAGTCTAACACTTCCAGACATACTAATCTTTGTAGGACATGCACACAATTAAAGGATATCTGAAAATTATAAAATTTATAATTATAAAATTAATTTATCCATTGCTGAGTTATTGTGTCGCATCAGAATGTAAGCATTATGAGGGGACAAGGATTTATGTTTTGTTCTCAAGCTGTTTGAAGCTCTTAGTCCTTGGCACATAGTAGGTACTCAATAAATAGGTGTTGAGTGTTGAACAAAATCCATGTATGGACTTTTCTATTTCCTTATAAGTAACTTTTTTCTATTCAGTTGGAGGCATCTACTCCCACTAAAGAAGAATTAAAATTATTTCAAGAATGACAATATGTAAAACAAGAGAGAACAATATTAATATTTTTTGTTTGCTAAAATAGTTTCATCACTCTGATTTCACAAATTATTTGTGAAAGTCAAATCTTTAAGGTCCAGGTATTCATAGAGGAAAAATTCATTCAGTTATACAAACATACATACGTACATAGAAATTTTTGTAAAGTAAGAATTAAAGAGTCATATAGCAGGATATAAAGTTTATTGCTAAGAAAAAATATATGTCAGGGGTGATCTTCAAATACTCTATTCACAAATAAATTCTCACCTTAAATAATAATAACTCATCTTCAAAGGTCCAGTGAAAATATGGGTATGCACACTCTGGAATGCAGACTAAGACTTGAACATGTCTTTTGAGGGCCATGACTCAATTTCAAACATTAGGCAAATGAAAAAAATCACATGTACATGGTAAAATCCTATGCAGGCATTAGAAAATTAGTGAAATTATCAACATAGAAATAGGCCCACATTGTATTCAGGGGGAGTAAATCAAATTTAAAAATAGTATGTATCCAGGTTTTTTATGTTTGTAAAATTGTGTGTCTCTGTGTGTATGAATAAGAGAATATCTAGGAAAGGTAATAGTAAATCCTGCAAGAAAGAGTGGTGCTTTTTACACTGTTAATTGTGTTATATATTCTGGTATATACATGTATGATTTCATACTTTGGTAAAAACAAAACTTTTTCGATTTATGGCAAAAAAATTATATGAAGTTTGATCTAGATACTTTTTTTGGAAATAAAATTCATGTTTTCATAGAAATAAGCCTTCTCATGATCAAACAAGAGACACTTGGCTCTCACTTCCTGATAAGCCAATCTTCCTGTTTCTTGGCATGTTACAGGTTTATGGGACCATCTTCCACATAAACCAGGGAAACCCATTCAATTTAAAGGTGCTGGTAGACAACTGGCCTGATTTTAACACGGTAGTTGTCCGACCTCAGGAGCAGGTAAGATGTCAGTGGGTAAATGATGATGCTTTTATGTTTATATTTGCTGTGTGCCCTGCAATGTGGTAGAGACTGAAGAATCAGAAATGACTCATGGGGATGATAAATAAGTCCCTGTTTTCAAAAAGCTCATGGCCTGGAGGAGATGAACAGTAAACAATGTATAATCTGGTGTGAAGTATGCCAAAGCAGAAGATTTACAAGATACAGAAATAGTTCAAGCATAATCTGATTAAAATGATCTGGTTGCCCAAGACAGTAGTATCAATGCACCAAGGTTCTATATCCTGATAGAATCTGTGAACAACTAGCAAAATTGGCATCACCATCTTCCTCTACACTCCAGAAAAGTTAGAGCATTGCAGTTACAGGGCAAGCACTGCAACAAACAAAAAAAGAATGCAGCTTAAAGTCATTAGAAAATTGGTATGCCCTGTTCCCCTTACTTCAGCTTTCCCTGCACTGTGTGTAGCTGGCCTCTGCTCTGTAGTGGGCTGCCTGTAAATTCTAGTCAGTGTATCGGGTGGAAACCTGAAGGACCAAACCAGGTCATTCACCTCTGGCTTACCTTCCTGGAACTTGCCATACAGGCAGAAGCATCTTGAAGACACCTGACATAGTTAAAGAGGCAAATCCTGAAAACTAAAGGATTGCTAGCCTCAACACATAGAGTTGCTAGCATCAACACCTGGAAAGGGAGAGAAATCTATTTCACTAAGATTTCAGGGGCATGTAGATACCTGCCTGTAAAAGGGAATTCCTGAAGTCAAGAGTGCATGCCCAGACCAGGAAGCACGTTCAGAATAGATTTCACCTTCATCTGATCTTTTGATCTGAAGGCTAAACACTGAAAAACACAAGCCAACAATATGCCAGTTTTCAAGGACTATGAAAATCCTCTGGATTATTTTATTTGTTAGCTACTTGCACTAAAAAAATTTGTAAAATGACTAACTTGGTATTTAGTCCCAGACAGATCGGGGACCAAATTGTAGAGTGAATATATTAATATATTAAAATGTACAGTGTGTAACCAAAGACTACAACATAAACAAAGAAGCAGAAAATGATGGTATATGCAAAGGAACCAGACAAAACTTTGGAAGCCAACAAGAGACAAGACTTAGAATGTATCAAAAAAGAGCTTTAGAAGTAATCTTCAATATGCTCAAGGAGATAAAATGAAATACAGAGAAAGAAGTAAGGTATGAGGAAAAAGTTGAATGAAAAAAATAGGAGAATATAAATAAATAGAGATAAATTATACAAAGAAACCAAACAGAAATACTGCAATTGAAAAACACAATATTCAAAAATAAGCAATTCCCAGGAGGGTTTCAACAGCATATTGGAGCTGACAGAAGACAGAATTAGTGAATTCTAAGATAAAATAATTGAAATGATTCAAGCTAAGGATCAGAAAGAAAAACAAAATGAAGAAAAGTTTATAAAGCCTGAGACCTGTGGGACACCATTAAGTATTTAGATA
Organism: Myrmecophaga tridactyla; assembly: GCA_004026745.1. NCBI lineage: Eukaryota > Metazoa > Chordata > Mammalia > Pilosa > Myrmecophagidae > Myrmecophaga > Myrmecophaga tridactyla. Next base: position 5,711 of record PVIY010060662.1, on the reverse strand, counting down.
TATGTCTTATGGGAGATCCAGAAAAGTATGAAAGAAAGAAGCAGTAGGAATGAATATTCCAAGAAATAATGCCAGAACAGTTGCCAAATTTAATGAAAGATATACACATTGAAGACTCCTAGCAAACCTCAAACATGATAAACTCAAAGAGAACCATGCTCCAACAGATTGTGGTTAAACAGTCAAATGCCAGGCAGAAGGAATGTGTTCTGAAAGTTACGAGAGAAAACCAATATGTCATGAATAAGGTAGCTCCAAAAGAATTGTGTCAGTGTCTTATAAGAAACCATGGAGGCAGGGGAGTGAAATATTTAAACTGCTGAAAGAAAATAATTGGCAACCAATGATTTTATATTTGAGAAGACACTTTTAAAAATAAGAGAGATTAAGACATGTCCAGACAAACAAAAGCTGAGGAATTTGTCACTACTAGACTTGCCCTATAAGCAATGACAAAGGAAAGTCTTTAAGCTGAAAGGAAAAGACATGAGACAGGGGTTTCAAGTGGCATAAAGATATAAAGGTCTCTGGTAAAGGCAATAATCTTATGGGTACCTATAAATACCAGTAGTATTATTGTATTGTATTTTGATGTATAATCCACTTTTTACTTCTTTGGGGTCCTAAAATGCAAATTGACAAATACATGTTTTTGTACACACAATGTAAAAAGACATAATTTGAGACAAGTGCAACAAAAGGGAAGGGGACAGAATGGAATAGGAATATAGTTTGTGTGTAGGAACACAGTTAAGTTGGTATCAAATCTAACATGACTGTCATAAATTTATGACGTTAAATTTAAGCCCCATAGTAACCTCAAAGAAAATATAGAAAAATACAAAAGGAAGAAAATGAGAATACTCAAAATGTTTCACAACAAAGAATCCAGTAAGTATGAAAGTAGGCAATAACAGAACTGAATAACAAAAATGGTTGTATGTTTTGTAGCAAAATAGAAAACACAAGAGAAATCAGGAAATATTTTGACAGCATAACATACCAAAATATATGGTTTGTAGTTAAAGCCATGCTGAGAGGGAAATTCATATCTCTAGGTGCTTACATTAAAAAAGAAGAAAGATCACATTTCAGAGATAGAAACTCACAACTGGAGGACCTAGGAAAACAGGGTCAAAGTATACCCAACACAAGCACAAGGAAGGAACTATAAATATTAGAGTGGAGAAAAATGAAATTGATAATTAAAAATAAACAATAAGGACAATCAACAAAACCAAAAGTTGGTTCTTTGAAAAGATCAACAAAATTGACAAACCATTAGCTAGATTGAGAAAGAAAAAAAGAGAGAGGATACGAAAAATTAAAATCAGAAGTGAAAAGGATTTTAAGAGGATATTATTAACAAATGTACACCAACAAATTAGAAACCATAGATACAATGAAAAAAGTCTTAGAAACACCCAAACTACCAACACTGGCTCAAGAGAAGGTAGAATATATAAGCAGACTAATAACAAGTAAAGTGATAGAATCAGTAACTAAAAACCTGACAACAAAGAAAAGCCCAGGAATAAATGGCTGCACTGGTGAATTTTGCAAAACATTCCAATAAGAATTAACACCAATTGTGCTAGAAACTCTTCTAAAAGATGAAAAGGTTGTGTAACACTTCCAAACTCGTTCAAGGAGAACAACATCACCCTTATACCAAAACCAAATAAAGATATGACAAGAAAAGAAAATTACATACCAAATCTCTAATGAATATGGCTACAAAATCCTAAACAAAATTTTAGCAAGCCAAATGGAACACACATTAAGAAAATTATACACCATGATCAAATGGGATGTATCCCAGGAATGCAAAAATGGTTCAACATATGAAAATCAAATAATGTCGTACACTGCAGAAATAGAAAGAAAATGAGCATCTTAGTTGGTGCAGATTAGGCATTTACCAAATACAGCACCTTTTCTTGATAAAAATCCTCAGTAAACAAGGAATAGAAGGAAATGTCAGCGTATATATGAACACTAACGTCATACTCAATGGGGAAAGACTGAAAGCTAAGAGTAAAACAAGATAAGGACTAGCACCACTCTTATTCAACATTTTTCTGGAAGTTCTAGCCAGAGCAATTAGGCAAGAAAAAGAAAAAAGCCACCCAAATTGGAAAGGAAGAAGTCAAATTTTCTCTCTTTGCAAATGACATGATTGTATACATAGAAAATCCTTAGAATCAACAAGAAAGCTACTAGAGTTAATAAATGATTAAACAAAGTTGCAGAGTATAAGAGCAACCCTCAAAATTCAGTGGTGTTTCTATTCCCTGGTCATGAACAATCTGAACAGGAAATCAAGGGAAAAAATCCATTTGCAATAAGAAGTAATAGAATCAACTATTTATGGGTAAATTTAACCAAGAATGTTAAGGACTGGAACACAGAAAAATGCATAGCATTGCTGAAAGAAATTAAAGATGACCTGAATAAATAAGTAACTCTGTGTTTATGGATTGAAGACTAAATATAGTTATGATGTCAATTCTACCTAGAGTGATTTACATAATCACTGTAATTCCAATAAAATATCACTAGTCTTCTTTGCAGAAATGGAAAAGCCAGTCACCAAATCCATATGGAAGGATAGCCAAGCCCTCTTGATAAGTAGGAGGACTCACATATCCTGATTTTAAAACTTATACAAAGGCACAGTAATCCAAATAGCATGGTGTGCTGGTTTGAAAGTAAGTATGCCCCCTAGAAAAGCCATGTTTTAATCAAAATATCATTTCATAAAGGTGAAATAATCCCCATCCAATACTGTATGTTTGAAACTATAATCAGATCATCTCCCTGGTTGATGTGATTTAGTCAAGAGTGATTGTTAAACTGGATTAGATGACGACATGTCTCCACCCATTTGGGTGGGTCCTGATTGGTTTACTGGAGTCCTATAAAAGAGGAAGCATTTTGGAGAATGAGGGATTCAGAGAGAGCAGAGAATGCTGCATCAGTACGAAGCAGAGTCCACAAGCCAGCGACCTTTGGAGATGAAGAAGGAAAATGCCTCCCGGGGAGCTTCATGAAACAGGAAGCCAGGAGAGAAAGTACCAGATGATGCCTTGCTTGCCATGTGCCCTTCCAACCAAGAGAGAAACTGTGACTGTGTTTGCCATGTGCCTTTCCAGATGAGAGAGAAACCCTGAACTTCATTGGCCTTCTTGAACCAAGGATCTTTCCCTGGATGCATTAAATTGGACATTTCTATAGACTTGTTTTGATTGGGACATTTTCTCGGCCTTAGAACTGTAAACTAGCAACTCATTAAATTTCCGTTTTTAAAAGCCATTCCATTTCTGGTATATTGCATTCCAGCAGCTAGCAAACTAGAACACATGGTATGACACATAGTCAGACATACAGAATAATGGAATCAAACTGGGTATTCAGAAATGAACTGTCACCTCAGGCCAATTGATATTTGACAAGGATGCCAAGTCCAATTAATGGAGGAAGAATAGTTTCTTCAACAAATGCTGCTGGAAATACTGGATATTGTAGGTGAAAGAATGAAGGTGGATCCCGCCATTATACCATATACAGGAATTCACTCAAAATGGAGCAAAGACCTAAATATAAAAACCAAAACTACAAAGCTCCTAGAAAAAAACATAGGGAAACTTCTCTAGAAGCTGTATGTTAGGTAATGATTTCTTAGACTTTATACCAAAACCACAAGCAACAAAGAAAAACAGACTATTTTGACTTCAGAAAAATTTAAAACTTTTTGTTATCAAATAACTGTATCAGGAAAGTAAAAAGACAAACTACAGAAGGCAGAAAAGTGTTGGAAACCATATGTCTCATAAGGGTTTAAGATTGAGTATAGCCTGGGCGGCTGCCGTGGCTCAGCAGGCAGAGCTCCGACCTGCCGTGCTGGAGGTCTGGAGTTCGATCCCTGGTGCCTCCTGCCCATATGCAAATTTAAAAAAAAAAAAGATTGAGTATAAAAAACATTTCCAAGTCCACAACAAACAACTTAAGAAATGGCCAAAAGACTTGAATAGATATTACTACAAAAAAGATATGCAAATGGCCAATAAGCACGTGAAAAGATGTTCGACATCATGGGCCATTAAGGAAATGTAATATGTTTGGAGAGGATGCAGAGAAATAAGAACTCTCATACATTGTTGTTGGGTATATAAAATGATTCTTCCCTTCTGGAAAACAATTTAACAGTTCCTCAGAAAGTTAAATATAGAATTACCCTATGACTCAACCATGCCACTTCTAGGAATATGCCCCAAATAATTGAAAGCAGGAACTCGAACTGATATTTGCATACTGATGCTCATAGAGGTATTATTCACAATTGCCCAGAGCTGAAAGCAACCTAAATGTCCATCGAGAGATGAATGGATAAAAAATGTTGTATAGACATATAATGGAATATTTGGCTGTAAACATGAATGCAGTTTTGATGCATGCAGCCATGTGGATGAACTCTGTACTACCTGTAGGATTTTACTGTAAACCTACAACTGCTCTCATAAAAATACATACACACATACATTCTAGATGTGGTAGAGATTATGGGAGATGCTGATAGAAACTTACAGGTAAGTCTTCCATCTGAAATGATTTTTGAGATAAATTTATTTTTGTCAAAATGATAAGAATGAGGGCGGGCCATGGTGGCTCAGCAGGCAGAGTTCTCGCCCGCCATGCTGGAGACCCAGGTTCGATTCCTGGTGCCTGCCCATGTTTAAAAAAAAAAAATGATAAGAAAGAGAGGGCATTCTAGCCAAACAATATATCAAGGCCAAAGATGTGGACGTATGAATCAGTTCAGTGAATTAGAGTGACCATAATGAGCAACCTCATAATGCTAGAATTTCTGTGTACATTTTAATAATGTCCTTGAAAAAATATTTAAGCTAAATAGATAATACCTTTCAAGACACAATTCACATTATTGCTTTAAAACATCCAGTGAAACAAATTAGAAAAATACAAATATCATACAAATTCAATTGAATGTTAAGTGACTAAATTAAACAATATTTACTATAAGACAGTTTTATTAATGATAAAAACTGAAAATGAAATCAAATGATGTGTTTTTAAGTTTTAAATGTGATCAGTGTTATTGTTGACTTGAGCGCATTTTGTACAACATTTTCCAAGTTTTACAAAAACTTTGCTGATTCTGTCCTAATTGGGGTAATATTTTCCTCTGCCTCTTTTCCTCCAAATAATCTGTTAATCAATAATTTGAGGGGAGGTTTCTGAGTAAGTGATTTGTTTATTTTTTGGAATTACAATTTAACTATTTTAATTCTAATGAAGCGTTTTTAATTTGGGTCTTCCTTTACCTTGATTTCATTATGTATAGAAGGAAATTTTAGTCCAATTATCTGTACAGAATTTAATCCCATCATATTCATGGTATGTATGTTCTGCAATTATTTGAATTGTAGCAAAATTTGTTCTGGTAGTAGAATTTTCCCTTGTAAATTGCTTTTATTTTCTTTTTGCTAAAATTATGGAACAATAGTCAAAAGATTCCTAAATGTTTCTTCATTTGACTTGAAACTTTAATGCAATATATAGCTAGAAAATGGTATCGTTCTGCAGTTTTCCAATGTAAATTGAACTCTTGAATCTCTGATCTTGATCTCATGACTGAATCTCTGATTCAAATGATTTAGAAATAATGATATATACCAATAAAAATACCA
>PVIY010060660.1:0-11535 GCA_004026745.1 Myrmecophaga tridactyla | reverse complement strand
AAAAAAAAAATCAGTCCTTCATCTTGCTATTTGTTTCCTGTCTGTCCCTTCCATTGTTTGATCCCTATTTACCCTTTTTTCTGCCTGCTTTTGACAAACTGAGTCATAGAATTGATCTTTAATTAATCAAGGCATAGGTGATATAATATTGCTTCACATAGAGCATAATATCCTTCAAATTGTACATCTCTCTTCTATTGTTGCTATGCATTTCACTTTTGCGTATGTTATGCATCCAACAATACCTCATTATTTCTGGTTAAATGATCTATCATCTTGAGAGACTTAAATAATAAGAAAATATCTTTTATATTCACCCCTGATGTTACTGTTGCTGGTACTCCTTATTCCTTTGTGGAAATCCAGAATTCTACGTAGTGTTATTTTCCTTTGTTTTGTAGATAACGTTTCTTGTAATGCAGATCTGGTGGCAGTTAGTTGTTTCAGTTTTGTATGTGTGAATACATCTTTATGTCATCCTGCAGTTTGTTTGTCTGAATTGAAGTAATTTGTTAAAATTCCACACATGACGTCTCGTAAAATATACTGGCTTGCTTGTCAAACGATAGCTAAAGGAAAGATAATTTTTAAAACTATTAAAAAGTGATGTTTGTTTATTTTATAAGATTCAGATTTGGAGCTTTAGCAGTGGTTAAGTCAACCATTTCTCCAAGAAGTCCTGATTCCTCCTATTGGAAGCCAAGATTTCAGCACTAGGTATTGTTGGGGAAATAAAAATATAAAGCAAAATCTTCTCCCAATCCAGAAAGCCTCTCAACAAAAGTAGAAGATAAAGAAACATAACTTTATTATTGCATGAGAATTAAACTGGAATGTGATGCATTCCAGGCAATCAGCAAAGAGACTGAAAAGACAGCAAGAGAGCTTATCCTTTTTATGTGGTTAAGGGGACTATGGCCCTATTCCAGCTTGCTAGCTGCCAGAATGCAATATACCAGGAACTGAATGGCTTTTAAAAAGGGGGATTTAATAAGTTGCTAGTTTATAGTTCTAAGACTGAGAAAATGTCCCAGTTAAAACAAGTCTACAGAAATGTCCAATCTAAGGCATCCAGGGAAAGATAACTTGATTCAAGAAGGCTGATGAAGTTCAGAGTTTCTCTCTCATCTGGAAGGGCACATGATGAACATGGTCAGGATTCCTCTCTCATCTGGAAGGGCACATGGCGAACACGGCGTCATCTGCTAGCTTCTTCTCCTGGCTTCTTGTTTCATGAAGCTCCCCAGTAGGCATTTTCCTTCTTCATCTCCAAAGATCTCTGGCTGGTGGACTCTGCTTCACATGGCTATGTCGTTCTGCTCTGCTCTCTCTCAGATCTCTCATTCTCCAAAATATTTCCTGTTTTATATAACTTCAGAAACTAGTCAAGACCCATCCGAATGGGTGGAGACATGCCTCTACCTAATCCAGTTTAACAACCACTCTTGATTAAATCACATCTCCAGGGAGATGGTCTCATTACAGTTTCAAACATACAATACTGAATAGGGATTAAAAGCAACGGCTGCCTTTACAAAATGGGATTAGGATTAAAACATGGCTTTTCTAGGGTACATACATCATTTCAAACCAGCGCAGGCTCATTACATACACTTTCTTAAAATATTTCAGAGAGAGATTCACAATTTGAGGCTAGGTGACCCCCCCACTCCCTGGAGCAAATATCTTCCTATGAAACTGATTACCTACAGATTTCCCCACAATTTTTTTGTGCAGAGAAATTTGCAAGAAACTCATTCATCCTTTTACATCTTGTTCTAGTTTGCTAGCTGCCGGAATGCAATATACCAGAAATGGAATGGCTTTTAAAAAGTGGAATTTAAGAAGTTGCTAGTTTACAGTTCTAAGGTCAAGAAAATGTCTCAATTAAAGCAGGTCTATAGAAATGTCCATTCTAAGGCATCCAGGGAGAAATACCTTGGTTCAAGTGGAAAAGGGGGAAAGTGGAAAAGCACATGGCAAACACGGTCTCTCAAGTGGAAAGGCACATGGCAAACGTGGTCAGGGTTTCTCTATCAGCTGGAATGGCACATGGCGAACACAGCATCATCTGTTAGCTTCCTCTCCAGCTCCCCGGTGGCATTTTCCTTCTTCATCTCCAAACTCGCTGGCTGGTGGACTCTCTGCTTTGCGGTTCTGTGGTGTTCTCTGCTCTCTCCTAATCTCTTTTTATAGGATTCCAGGAAAGTAATTGAGACCAACCCAGAATGGAGGAAGACACGTCTCCACCTAATCCAGCTTAATAACCACTCTTGATTGAATCACATCTCCAGGGAGATGATCTAATACAGTACTGAATAGGGATTAGAAGAAATGGCTGCCTTAACAAAATGGAATTAGGAATAAAATATGGCTTTTCTAGGGTACATACATCCTTTCAAACTAGCACACATCTTAAATCAATGTACATTTTAAGATAAAAATAGCAAGGATTTTCTAAGTAAATGCAAGGGGGGGGAGGTAAAATTAAACCTTTATTATTACTTTTATTTATATTTGCCCTTACAGTGTGCTCAGTGGTGCAGGGATATTGCTCTTTGACCTTCTCGGCTGATAGAGCAAGGAACTATGTGTGTATACTAACCTGTGTATGTATACATATTTTTAAATATTTATATATGTAACCCCTTCTACCTATATTAAGTGAAGCATGACTTCATCTTAACGTCTCCAATCTAATCCACTATCACATGGATGATTCTATTGTATCTGTAAACATCCAACAGTAAGAAAGCTGACTCCCCCCAACTACTTATTCAACTCGAGTGTACATGTAAAGTGGTTTCCAATTCTGGGGAACAACTTTATCAACTAGATTTCAATGTTTATGTGCACTTTCTTTTACCTTTGGTTTACAGATTCCACTTATTTCCAGGGTTACTTAGGTCAGCACCTTTCCACACAGTGTTAAGTAAAACTTAGCACTTTTTTTTTTAACAGTGTTATCTTTTAATGGTATCGTTTAATGGTATCTCATTGTGGTTTTGATTTGCATTTCCCTCATAGCCAATGATGTAGAACATCTCTTCATGTACTTATGGGCCATGTATATATCTTCTTTGGAAAATGTCTACTTAAGTTTTTTGTCCATTTTTAAATTGAATTATTTGTCTTTTTTGCTGTTGAGTTGTAGCAGTTCTTTATATATTCTGGATCTTACACCCTTATCAGATATATGGTTGACAAATATTTTCTCCCATTCCATAGGCTGTCTTTTCACTTTCTTGGCAATGTCATTTGATGCATAAAAGTTTTCAATTTTGATGAACTTTCATTTATGTATTTTTTCTTTTGTTACTCATAGTTTTGGTGTAAAGTTTAAAAAACCATTGCCTAATACAAGGTCCTGAAGATATTTCTCTCTGTTTTCTTTTAGGAGTTTATACTTTTAGTTCTTATATTCAGGTCTTTGATCCATTCTGAGTTAATATTTGTATATGGAGTGAGGTAGGGATCTACTTTTTTTTCATATGCATATCTAGTTTTTCCAGCACCATTTTTTGAAGAAATTAATATTTCCCCATTGCATGGACTTAGCAGCCTTGTCAAAAATAATCTGGCTATCGATTTGAGGGTTTATACCTGAACTCTCAGCTTGATTCAGCTAGTTTATATATTTGTGTAGTGCAATGCAGTTTTGATTATTGCAGTTTTGTAATAAGTTTTAAGATCAGTAAGCATGAGTCCTACAACTTAGTTTTTCTTTTTAAAGATGTTTTTGACTATTTATAGCCCTTTATCCTTCCATCTGAATTTGATGACTAGCTTTTCCACTTCTGAAAAAATTTTAATTAAAAAAAAACCACTTGGAATTTTCTTTGGGATTGCATTGAATCTGCAAATAGCTTGGGGTAGAACTGACATCTTAACAATATTTGGTCTTCCAGGCTATGAATATGGAATGTCCTACCATTTATTTAGGTCTTCTTTGATTTCTTTCAGTGATGTTTTGTAATTTTCCATGTACAAGTCTGTGCTGGTTTGAAAGGATATATGTACCCTAGAAAAGCCATGTTTTAATCCTAATCCCATTTTGTAAAGGCAGCTATTTCTTCTAATCCCTATTCAGTAATGTATGTTTGAAACTATAATGAGATCATGTCTCTGAAGATGTGATTTAATCAAGGGTGGTTGTTAAGCTGGATTAGGTGAGTCATGTCTCCACCCATCATGTCTTGATTAGTTTACTGGAATCCTATAAGAGAGAAAACATTTTGGAGAAAGAGTAGATTCAGAGAGAGCAGAGAATGCTGCAGCACCGTGAAGCAGAGAGTCCACCAGCCAGCACCTTGAGATGAAGAAGGAAAATACCTCCCAGGGAGCTTTATGAAATAGGAAGCCAGGAGAGAGAGCTAGCAGATAATGCCATGTTCGCCATATGCCCTTCCAGCTGAGAGAGAATCCCTGACTGTGTTCACCATGTGCCTTCTCACTTGAGAGAGAAACCCTGAACTTCATCGGCCTACTTGAACCAAGGTATCTTTCCTGGATACCTTTGATTGGACATATCTTATATTCTTATATTATTTCTTGTATTCTTATATTACTTCTTATATTCTTATATTATTTCTTATATTATTGGTAAAACAATAATAATTTTTATGTTTTAATTGGGACATTTTCTCAGCCTTAGAATTGTGAACTAGCAACTTATTAAATTCCCCTTTTTAAAAGTCATTCTGTTTTTGGTATATTGCATTCTGGCAGCTAGCAAACGTTAGAACAAAGTCCTTTACATCCTTGGTTAAATATTTTTCTAGATATTTAATTCTCTTAATTGCTATTGAGTTAGGAAATTTTCCCTCTTCGATTTTTTGAAAGAATTTGAGCAAGAGTGGTGTTAATTCTTCTTTGGATGTTGGTTAAAATTTACCAATGAAACCATCTGGTCCTGGACTTTTCTTTGTTGGGAAGTTTTCTTTACAGAGTGATTTTCTTTTCAGAGTATTCATTGCTACAGTATAGAAACACCGCTGGCCTGATTTTTGAGTATTGATCTTATACCCCACTGCTTTGGTGAACTCCTTTATTAGCTCCAATAGCATTCTTGTGGATTTTTCAGGATTTTCCATATATAGGATCATGTCAACTGCAAACAGGGAAGTTTGATCTCTTTCTTTCAAATGTGAATACTTTTATTTCTTTTCCTTGCCTAATTTCTCTAGCTAGAATTTCATGTGCAGTGTTGAATAGTAGTGGTGACAGTGGGCATCCTTGTCTGGTTCTTGAACTCAGGGGGAATGCATTCAGTCTTTTATCATTGAGGATGATGTTGTCTCTGGGTTTTTCCTATATGACTTTCATCATGTTGAGGAAGTTCCCTTCTATTCCTAATTTACTAAGTGTTTATCAATAAGGGGTGCTGGATTGTACCAAATGCCTTTCTGCATCAATTGAGGTAATCATTTTTTTCCCTCTGTCCTATTAATATGGTGTACAAAATTGATTGATTTTCTTATGTTAAACCACCCTTGCATTCCTGGGATAAATCCCACTTAATCATGGTGTATGGTTCTTTAATATGCTCTTGGACTTAGTTTGCTAGTATTGTTAAGGATTTTTTTTGCGTGTGTGTATAAAGGATATTGATCCATGAATTCCTTTCTTGCAATATCTTTATCTACCTTTGGCATTAGGGCAATGCTGGTTTCATGCAATGAGTTAGGAAATTTTCCCTCTTCAATTTTTTGGAAGAATTTGAGCAGGAGTGATGTTAATTCTCCTTTGAATGTTTGTTAAAATTCACCAGTGAAACCATCTGTCCTTGACTTTTCTTTGTTGAGAAATTTTAAATTTTTAAACATTTGCAATAAACTTCTAAGTATATTGTATCAAGTAGTTATGGAACAGATTTCAGAGTTTGGTATGAATAACTCTTCCATAATTCCAGGTTTTTCCTTCTAGGTGCTTCAAAACTATGGAAACCAAAAGAAACATCAATATGTTGTTTCAAACATCAAATTCAGCAGACATACTCATTTGCTAAATCCTATCATCTCTGTTATAACTCCTCCTTGTCCTTTAATCCTTCTTCCAATCATTAGAGGGTATTTAAGCTATGACCATTCTAACTTTTTCATGTTGGGAAAGGGTGTCAACAATATGGGTGTTCTAGTTTGCTGGTTGCCGGAATGCAATATACCAGAAACAGAATGGCTTTTAAAAGGGGGAATTTTTTAAGTTGCAAGTTTACAGTTCTAAGACCGTGAAAATGTCCCAATTAAAGCAAGTCTATAAAAATGTCTAGATTAAGGCACCAATAAGAGGTTGCGCTCGCTGAAGAAGGACTGATGAAGTTCAGAGTCTCTCTCTCAACTGGAAAGTCATGTGGTGAACATGGTGACGTCTGCTAGCTTTCTCTCCAGGCTTCTGGTTTCATGAAGCCCCCCTGGGGGCATTTTTCTTCATCTCCAAAAGTCTCTGGCTGTATGGGCTCTGTGGTTCTTGTGGCTCTGAAGGTTTTTCCAAAATCTTTCCTCTTTGAAAGGATTCCAGTAAACTAATCAAGACCCACCTGGAATGGGTGGAGTCACTTCTCCCTCTAATCAAAGGTTCATACCCACAATTGGGTGTGACACATCTCTGTGGAGATAATCTAATCAACTTTCTAACCTACAGTGCCGAATAGGGATTAAAAGAAAAGGCTGCCTCCATGAGATGGATCAGGATTAAAACATGGCTTTTCTAAGGTATGTAATCATTTCAAACCAGCACAATGGTATAGGAGGATGGAATTAGTTGATGTTCTTGGAGAGGCTGGCTCCCCTAGGTTTCAGAATTTATCTAACCTAGGTATCCATCTGGAGGTAAAAGGTCTCTGGAAAGTAATCTTGGTGTGTGAATCTTTTGTAGAAACTCATATAGAGCCCTGGGTTTTCTTTAGAGTTAACAGCAATGATGTTGGTTGAAGTTTGACAACCCGAGGTTATTAGCAATATCTAGTTGAAATTTGCATAACAGTAGCCTCCAGAATAGCCTCTCAACCCCATTTGAACTCTCTTAACCACTGATACCTTATTTTGTTACATTTCCCTTTGCCCTTTTCATCAGGAAGGTGTTGTTGATCCCATGGTGCCAGGATTAGGCTCATCTCAGGGAGTCATGTCCCACATTGCAAGAGAGACTTTCATCCATGGATATCATGTCTCATATAGGAGGGAGGGTAATATTTTCCTTGCAGAGTTGGGCTGAGTGAGAAGGAGAGAGGAAGAGAGAGAGGCCACATCTGAGCAACAAAAGAGGCTTTCCAGAAGCAAATCTTAGGCATAATTATAGGTAGGCTTAGTGTTATGGTTAGGTTTTGATGCCCACTTGGCCAGGTGATGATGCCTTGTTGTTCTGTTGCTGTGGACTTAAATAAGCAGCATGTGAAATTCATTTATGGTAGTTTATATCTGCAGTTGGCTAAGGGGAGTGACTTCCACAATGAGTGACATTTAATTCAATTAGCTGGAGGCTTTAAAAAGAGCGGTCAGAAGAGAGCTCAGCAGCTCAGCCTACCTCAGTTCACTCGGAGCTCAGACCCAGACATTTGGAGATGCAGAATCACCCCAGGGAAAGCCGTTGGAACCCAGAAGCCAGGAGAGAGGGCAAGCAGACGTTGCTCCACTTCCCATTGCCAGAGAAACTCAGATGAAGGCTAGCTGCTTTTCCTCTGAAGAACTAAAAATTTTTAACTAAATAAATCCTCTTATTAAAAGCCGATCCATCCCTGGTGTGTTGCATTCTGGCAGGTTTAGCAAACTAAAAACTTAGCTTCTCTGCTACAAGAAATAAGTTTCATAAGAGCAAGCCTCAAGATCAATAGACTTGAGAGTCCCTAATTTTGAGGAAGTATTAGGGGTTTCCCTAGTGGAAAGTTTAATAGTTCTATATTTTTCTCCATTCCTTCAAAAATATTTGCCAATACTTTTTAATTATCTACCTAACATACTCTGCATGTATCCATGTATTATATTAAGCTATACAGAATTACAAGGCCTCAATCCCATTCAGGGCTAGGGCTCTAGGAATTTGGGGTGTTTGAATGAGCTATCAAGGCAGGCTGCATTAGATTATGTGCTTCAGAAAATTTATGTTTTGGACAAAATAAAACTCCCTTCCTTTGGTCTCATATAGTAGGTGAAGTTCTAAACTAAAGACAATGTCATCCTTTACCCTGTATTCTGATTTACCTTATTCCTGACCAGACTGACTTTGTTCTTCTCTCTGTCTGAAGTCTGATCTCTTTTTCAGTTTCTTTAACAGTTGTTGTATGTAGCAATGCTGACTTTCAGAGCTGCAGAACTCTATTGGGAAGTTTTTGATTACTGATTTATGCTCTCTCTACTCCAGCCACAGACAGATGAAGGGATTAGATGAGAGTTGATGCCGCCAGCCAGGAGGGTAGTTACAGGGAGAGGATGCAACAGGCAAGCCTCTGGGTGGTTGTCAGACCACTTTACATGCAGGGAACTCTCCCTGGAACCTGAAACGCTGGCCATGCAAGGGACAGTGACCCTGCCTCTGCCCCTGCCCTTGGCCTAGTCAAGCATGTCCAAAGTTGCATGGCAGCCCCCCTGCGAACTGAATGAGACAAAATCCAACCCAGGGCGGCTGCCGTGGCTCAGCAGGCAGAGCTCCGACCTGCTGGGCTGGAGGTCTGGAGTTCGATCCCTGGTGCCTCCTGCCCATATGCAAATTAAAAAAAAAAAAATCCAACCCAGCTCCTGGGAGCTGGGGGGAATACTCTTGATGAATCTTAAAATAATATAACCCAAAAGACAAAAAAAATCTACTTAAAATCCCAGAATCTTATTACACATGTAACTCTCCTCATCTGCTTCTTGTCTGTAGGATATTCCAGCTTTTGGTTCCTACTGGACTTTTTGCTTTTTTTCTTAAGGTCTTCAAGGATTGCCTGTATACAAAATTGGGAAGTGGAGTGAGGGATTGACATGGAAGAAAGCAAGGAGGAAAGGAAGGAAGGGAGGGGGAGGAGAGCAAAAGGGAAGCAAGAGACATATAATAACAGTTAAAGTAACCAAAAAAATGGATCAGTGCTCAACTAGCGATAAAAACAAAGCCGGTCTGGCTGGGTCTAAGGTAAATCAGAAGAATACCGGGCAAAAGATGATAGTTTATATACTCTAGAGCTTCACCTACTGTATGAGACCAAAGGCAGAGAGGTGTATTGTGTCTAGAACCTAAGTTTTCTGTAACACACAATGGAAATCATCCTGCCTGGATAGCTCATTCAAACAACTCAAACACATGGACCCCAGAACAGGAACTAGGCCTTGTAATTCTCAGACTATGGTGGGCTGATAATTTAAAAATATTGATATTAGTATCCCTCTTCTTGTTCCCACTGAAGGACTGGATAAAAATATGGAAATATTAAATTTTCCCATTTGGGAAACCCCTGGTACTCTCTCAAGCATTAGGAACTCCCAAGAAAATAGGCCAAGCCCTTGATTTTTTTTTTTTTTAACTTTTTTTTATTGTATAGTATAATATATATACAAAGCAAAGAAATAAAAAAGTAATAGTTTTCAAAGCACTCTTCAACAAGTGGTTACAGGACAGATCCCAGAGTTTGTCATGGCTACCATATGATCCTTTCAGTATAGGAGTATATACTGCTGCAGAGTACAGGAGGCTAGAAGGCTTAAATATTTTCTAATCATCACAATTGACTTTTTTTCCTTGTTTTTTTTTGTGAACAATAACATATATATAGGAAAGCTATAAATTTCCAAGCATAGCACCACAATTAGTTGTAGAACATATTTCAGACTTTGACATGGGTTACAATTTCACAATTTTAGGTTTTTACTTCCAGCTGCTCTAAAATACTGGAGACTAAAAGAGATATCAGTTTAATGATTCAGCAGTCATACTCATTTTTAAATCCTATCTTCTATGTATAACTCTGCCATCATCTTTGATCGTTTCATACCTCTTTTTAGGGTTGTTTGGGCCATGGCAATTCTGAATTTTTGATATTGGAAGGGTCTGTCACTAATATGGGGTAGGGAGATGGAACCATCTGATATTCTGGAAAGGCTGGGCTAGGTTTCAGGACTTATCTGGACCAGGGACCCATCTGGAGGTTGTAGGTTTCTGGAAAGTTACTCTAGTGCATGGCACCCTTGTGGAATCTTATATATTGCCCTAGGTGTTCTTTAGGATTGGCTGGAATGGTCCTGGTTGGGGATTGGTAGGTTATGCTAGGTAGCAAGGTCTACCTGAAGCTTACGTAAGAGCCACCTCCAGAGTAGCCTCTCAACTCTATTTGAACTCTCTCTGCCACTGATGCTTTGTTAATTACACTTCTTTTCCTCCTTTTGGTCAGGACAAGCCCTTGATCTTGAGGCTTGCCCTTACAAAACTAATTTCTGTAGCAGAGAAGCTAAGACTACCTATAACTATGCCTAAGAGTTACTTCCAGAGAACCTCTTTGGTGGCCTCTTCCTCTCTAAGCCCAACTCTACAAGGACAATTATTACCCTCCCCCCTACATGGGACATGACATTCTGGTGTGAAAGTCTTCCTGACAATAGGAGACTTGACTCCCAGGATTGAGCCTGGCCCTGGCTCTGAGGTTTTGACAATGCCTTCAGGACTAAAAGGGGGAAAGGAAATGTAATAAAATAAGGCATTGGTGGCTAAGAGAGTTCAAATGGAGTTAAGAGGCTATTCTGGAAGGCACTCGTATAGAAGCTTCAGCTAGATATTGCTAATTGCTATGGTTTTCTAATCTCCAAATTAAATCATTCCTGTTAACCCTAAAGAACACCTAGGTCTCTAACTGAGACTCTACAAAAGTTTCATGTACTAAGTTTACTTTCCTGAAACCTATAAGCTCTAAAGGGTTCCTAGGTCAGCTAAGTTTTGAAACCCAGAGGGACCAGCCTCTCCAAAATCATCAACTACTTCCATCCCCCTATCCCATATTCCTGACACCCCTTTTCAACATGAGAAAGTTAGAGTAGGCATAGCCCAAAGACCCCTATGGATTGGGAGAAGGATCAAAGGAGAAGTAGGAGTTATTACAGAGAAGATAGGATTGAACAAGGGAATATGACTGCTGAGTCACTATAATATTTCTTTTAGCTTCCAGTGTTTTGGAGCAGCTAGAAGGAAAAAACTGAAAATGTGGAATGATGGCCCATACCAAACTCTGAAATCTGTTCTGTAAGTGCTTGTTAAAATGTACTTTGAAAATGACTGCTTTTGCCTTTGTATGTATGTTATATTTCACAATAAAAAAATTCAAAAAATTAAACTACAAAAAATGTTAAATGGGTTAAAATTTACAATTAACCATCTTTCTGCTCTTATAAAAATAAATAAATAAATAAGTAAGTAAATAAAAAGGAAGCAAGAGAAACTGTCAAGGTTCAGAAGACCAGGATGAGACCCCAAACAGACCTCGATTCAAATCCTGGTAGGATTTCTTGCATGTTGTTTCCTTGGGCAAATTACTCGCCATCTCTGGGCCTCAGTTTCTCCATCTGTGACGTGAAGAGA
>PVIY010060659.1:0-11538 GCA_004026745.1 Myrmecophaga tridactyla | reverse complement strand
TACGTGCTCCCGTGAAACCACTACAAGACAGTGCGAGAAGTGCAGTAATAGAGATAAATCCAACGCATGAAGGAGCAAAGGGTGAATTTTTTCCATGGACCATGGGCTTCCTGAGTTTGGAAGCATAATGAGGATTTCTCCCGGGAGATGGTAGGGAAAACAGAGAGGATATTATTATTGCTACTAAGAAAAAACAACTATCATCTATTGGGGCAATTACTGTTTGCAAACCCCAAGCTGGTGCGTGACATGGGCTATTTCATTCAGTTCTTTTGGTAGTAATCCCATGTAATTGGTACTAGTATTATACCCACTGGACAGATGAGAAAGCAGAGACCCAGAGAGGTTAAAGAACACACCCAGGTTAGTGCCTAAGAGAAGTAGGAGTTGAACTGATGGCATTTGATGTCAGAATAAACTTTCTTAACTATTAAGCTCTGTTTCAGTGACTCATGGTCACCCCCACAATTAGTGACTTTCTTCCCATCAGAGTTTGCTCCCTAGAACCCAAGGCTCACCCAATTGCAGCCTGCCAGTCAGCCTGTCTCTCCCGGCCCAGATTCTCTCGTTAGCTGTCAACTACCATGCCCAGGGGAGCGCCGTGGGGTTTCCTATTGAAAGGGGGAGATTTCAGAGGCCGAGAAAGAGGAGAACAGGAAGGGGGCTGACAGGGGTGCTTTCCAACTTTTCTCCCAGCCCCTGCCACAGGCCCTGCACCCTTTCTCCCAGCGACCCTGTGACGCCTGATGAAATTAAACCTGCTCCAAAGGGAGCAAGCTCTGGGCGTCTGGTTCCCTGGCACTTTTAGTCTAATTGCTGCCCAATGAATATAATAGCACTCTGACTATCTTTTCAGCAACAGGGGCTTCTGAAGCCACTCACACGGGGCTGAACACCCATCACACTCACCTTACTGTTTGAAGGTTGAAATCCAATATCACCCACCCTGACGGTCCTCTTTTACAACTTAGTTTTCATCTGAACAAGGTCCCTAAGTCTCAGGTTTACTGTCCAGTTGCTAGACAGGAGCAATCTGTGACATCCCCCTAACCTCTCTTCTGCTTCTCACGTGAGTCCCAGGGCTACTAAAGCCAGGATAGGATCACAGGATCACCTTTCAGGCTGCGAACAGGAGCTGCAAACTCCAGCTGAAACCCACCTTGTTGAGCTGCTGCCTATTGACCTTGAAGAGGCAATGGGCTCACGTTGTTCCGGGTTCAAGTTTGGAGACCAGATGGAGGCTTGGGCTAATCAGATGGGCCTCCTAGGACAGTCGGCAAGCATGGGTCCAGCACTGGGCTATGCCCTCATGTAGCAACCTCCCTTAGCCCTAGGTCAGGCAAGGAGCCAAGAGAAAACCCAGCTCCTGATAGCTAAACTTTGAGGTCCATCAGTATTTTGGTTATCCCTTGCAGGGACCCAAGCAGACAACTCCAACATGTAATGGCTTAAAACAATCACTCTTTTGCTTCTTAAAACAATCACACTTCTGTAGGTTCACTGGGCTTAGCAAGGCAGTTCATTTTCTATCTCACTTGGGGTCACTCACATGAGTGACAGCTGAAATCAAATGGGGGCTGGGGCTGCAGGTTTCTGGGATATTAGAGATAACTCACTGTCTGGCACCTTGGCATGGACAGTGAGAAGGCCAGGCTCAGCTGAGGCCCTCAGGTCTCTCTCCGTAGAGTTTCAGGACCGCTCTCTCTTTTTACGTGGTGTCTCTTCATTATCTCTCGACTGGGTAGCTAGCTGGACTTCTTATGTGATGACCTGAGGTATCCCAAAGTAGAAGCTGTTAGTCCTGAAAACTGAGGCCCAGAACTGGCACAGTGTCACTTCTGCTCTCCTCTATTAATTAAAGCTATGGGGCCACCCCATAGTCAGAGAGGGGACAGCACAAGGGTTGTGGATACCAGTAGATGATGTTCATGGCAGCCTTCTCTGGAGACTACCTATCACACCAGGTATGCATTCATCACTATAAACAAGCATGTGATCATATTCCCTTATATAGGTGAACTTCCATCTTATATCATTACCATTTTGGAGTGTGAAATGGGTTATCATTGTCTTTTTTATATTTCCCAAAACTGAGAGAGCTGGATATTAAAATCAGCATATTGCAGGTGAACAAACAAAAGCTCAGAGAGGCTGAGAACACTTTCCTAAGTTACCCACCTAGTAAGGGATTACATCTAAAATCTGTTTGCCTAAAAATTCGTTTTTTTATATGCAGACCCAAGTCAGAGTGGTGTCCTTCTTGTCACTCTGGTAGTAAAAAACTAGCCACAGTCAGCCAAGCTGAGGCAGTTGTTTTCCTTGGGAGTTCAAGGGTGTTGAGAGTGAAAGTGACTATGTGCTCAGCTCTTTGTTCCATGGCCTGTTGGGCATCCCTCCCCAGGACAGCCCTGCTGGCCTCTCTTTGTGTGCTTTAGATGAGCTCAGGCCTGGGCAGGCCTGTGGTTCTGCTCAGCTCATTCTTGCTGCTGGGGACCTGGACCCATAAACGCAGCTCCCTGGCTACATCCTGACCTCTTACTGCCCAGACTCTACCTAGGTCTCATCTTTAGCTGGATCCTAATTCCTACTCATGGTCCTTCCCAAGGGTGGGAATTTCCTGCTCTGGCCTAAGTTACTTTCCTGTCCTTCCCTGATGAACTTGCTCTATGCCCATCTAGCCAAACTCCTATTTCCAGTTGAATTTGACCGGCTCATTCATTCATTCATTTATCTAGTCAGTCAACAGCTGTTTATTGAGGTCCTATAATGCCTCAGGTTCCATTCTAGGAACCAGGATGTGATAGTGACAAGGAAGACATTCTTGCCCTCATGAAGCTAAAACTATTATCTGGAAGATAATAAATTGGTAAATAAACCAAATGATTGTGATAAGGGAATAAATAGGGATGTGAAAGAAGAAGCTGGCAGTGGGAGAAATCTGTTCTAGACGGAGCTGATGGGGAGACCTTCCCTAAGGAGAGGTTATCAGGGCAGAGGACTGGGTAAGAACGAGCCAGTCTGTGGGAGGCCAGAGGAGTGGTGATTTCAGGCACAGGTTTGTTCCTCACTCACGCTACAGGTTCTCTGCAGGTTGGCAGGAGACCCAGGCTAACAGGACAGTTAGCAAATGACAGGGGGAGAACAGCTCAGGAGCATTTTGAATTAGCAGTTCAATGCTACAGCCTGGATATGACACATGTCACTTCATTCTCAACTGACTGACCAAATCCAGATACGGCCCCATCCAGCCACCACAGGTGGCCCCAGATGTGCATAGGAAATGATGTCCCAGCTGAGGCCGAAAGGACGAGTAGGAGGGAGTAAAGAAAGGATGAGTATTTCAGGCAGAGTTAAGAGCAAGAACAAAAACTTGGGGCCAAAAAAAAAAAAAAGGGTGGAGATATTATTTTGGAGGATGTAAGATTAGAGAATGAAGGGTCAAGTGGGGAAGAAAAGGATGATCCTTGGTCATTACTGCGGGATTTAAAACAGCATTCACATTTCTCATACGAAAGAAGCAGCCATTAAAGAAACTTGTTGGTAGTGATTTGCCCATTCATTCATTCATTCCCTCATTCATGTCAAGTACGTGTCACTTACAGTTGTCTTTTGTCCCTCGGTCTTCTAGTTACTGTATCAGTATCTCTTCAATCATTTTATCATGGCATTTTGTGGACAGATGCTACAAAAGTACTTTCTTAGCAATTTCTCTAATGCTAACTCCATGGCTTTCATAAGATGCTTTATCCATCAAAAAACTTTAGGAAAAAATTGATTTCCATTAGTCGCGGTGAAATTCTTAAAATTCAAGAAGGTAGGAGTGGGAAGAACCAAATTCTGAGTGAGTGACCACTTTAAAGATTTGCAAATCAAGACCACTGCAGATGTCACTAGTGTAATTCATCTTCTGAAAGAGGCTTAACTGAACTATGACTTTCTCATTATCTTTACATGGGATCGACCAGGCAATTTCCATAGTTTCATGCCAGAAAAACTAAAAATTCCAGGAAGTATTCTTTTCACTGAAAGAATTCTATGTATTCATTCATTCTTTCTTATACCGAATATTTACTGAGCACATACCATCTGCCAGGGCTAGGCAGTGGAGATACAGTAGTGAACAAAACAAAGTCCCTGCCCACAGGGAACTGACAATCTAGTGGAGGAAAGAGACAATAAACAAATAAGTGGTGATAAGTGCTGTGGATAAAAATAAAGTAGGTCAAGGAGCAAAGAGACTCTAAGACTGGTTAGGGAAGGTCTCTAACATATTAACCTTATAAAAATGAAGCAGAGGAACAAGTCATGCAGATGTCTGGGAGAACAGCATTCCAGGCAAAAAGGCTTTGAGGCAGAATCACCCTTGGAATGTTCAAAGAACCACAAAGAGACCGATGTGGCTAGAGAGATGTAAGAGATAAGAGAAGTCAGAGATGCCACTTATTAGATAGGAATAGGAGAACAGATAATATAGGGCCTTATGGGCCTCTGACAAGATTTTTGCTTTAAATCAGGGTAAGATGGAAAGCTGTTAGGGCAAAGGAGTGGCATGATATGACTCAGGCTACTGTGTTGAGAATAGAATCAGTCGTAGGGGCAGCTCAAGAATGGAAGCAAAGACATTCCTTTAGAGGCTATTTCAATATTCTAGGTGAGAAATAACCATACTTGGTGAAAGTTAGTAGCAATAGTAGTTGTGAAGAGGATAAATTATGGTTATATTCTGAAGGAAAAGGAAACATGGTTTGCTACTGGATTTGCTATGGGGTGTGAGGGAAGGAATAGAGTCAAATATGAGCCCAACATTTCTATCCTGAGCAACTGGAAAAATGAAATTGTCATTTACTGAAATGGGAAGAGTTGAGCCATCGTAAGTTGAAAATGTCCATTAGACATTCAATTTGAATATCAAGTTGTTTATGAGTCTAGATTTCAAGGAAGAAAAACAGGCTGAAAATTAGTATGTAGATAAGGGGAAAGCATCATCTAACCTATAAAATGATCTAGATTCCACTCTTAGGTGCTTATAATGGTTTTCACCAGGTATTATTAAAAGGGTTTAGAGGAAAAGAACAGGAAATTGTAGAGAAAGGAAGTTCTTCTGCAGAATTGAAAGTAGTTTCTCATACTATGCCACTCAGAGCTTGATGATAATTTCAGATGAATAAATGAGAACTGGTAATCTAATAATATTAGCTCAGAAATAATCCAAATATATATTTTTTCTAGTGTTAGTCAAGGGCAGCATATCCCAGTTCATTCCATTTTATTCAATTCCACAAGTTTGTCAGGAACTATCAGGACTCTTCAAAGATGAAGTTTATGAATTTTGTTTCCGGAAAATCAAAGCCTAGTAGCTGTGCCTGATAAAATATCCCACCTAGAAGGCACTTCTTGATCAGGTCAGTTCCTGAGACATTCAAAGAGGTCTTCAGGCAGGATTTGTTTCCGTAATGAGATAGCCCAGCAACAGAGTTTCAATTCTCCATTATATCACTGTAACATTCAAAACATCCAACCACAAGGGCAAAATTTAAAAGAGATAGTGGCAATTTTTATTCCAGAATTATCCCTATTGAAGTACAAATGAATTATTTCAATGCAGGAGAAATGTTTCTCTTTATCATAGTTAAATAAATAAAAATAAAGTAACACAGAGATGCTATTTTACCTATTAAATTAACTAGAAGAAAATATCAATGATGACACCCAATGCTATTGAAATTGTGGAAAAAAGCAACACTTATGAATATAGTTGAAAAGCAACTTGGTATGATTTTTGGTAAGTACTATGGCATTATATATTTCAATGGAATGAATGATCCCTCTCAATACTTAACCCTTCCATGTCCTTTTCTTCACACTTCCATAGCCTTTGACATGTAATTTTGCCAACCCTCCCTCTAAAGGTGGAGCGCGTTTTCCCGTCCTTGACTTTAGGCTCAGCCATGTGACTTGTTTTGACTCATAGGATATTAGCAGATATGACAAAAACAGGGACTTGAAATGTGGTTGTATAATTGGGTGTGACCTCTGAGGCATTTTACCATTGTTGGAAGAAGAATTTGCTAGATTATACTACTGGTCCTGAGAGATATGTGGAACCCATCCAGTTGAGTCCAATTTAAACTTGCCAACACATAGCTGTATAAGATTAAATAATCGTTGTGTTCAGTGACTGGACTGAACACTAGAGTGTTTTTTGCAAGGCAGTTTTGAGGCACTAGCCAACTAGTACACAAATCAAGAGCCATTAACTACATTAATACACTTTGATCCTCCAAATACATATACCATGAGAGTGTATTCAGATCAATTCACATGTGTATCAGTCAGCATAGGTTAGCTTGTCCTGCTGTAACACATGGGGCTTAACTAAAAAACAATGTATATCTCACTCACACAGATCAGATATTGGAAAATGGTACTAGTGTATTCAATGGCAGACATTCTAAACATGAGTGATGTCTACCCATAACATACAGCTGTAGTAGTAAGGGAGAGAGGGGTCAACTACCTACTCAGCCATATGAACAGAATAAAGTTAGCAATCAGAGGGCTAAAAGATTTCAGATCATTCTCTTTTGACATAGCAATTCTTCTGTATATTTACCCTAAGGAAATAATTTAACAGAATAAAAATCATTTTAAAACTTTCAATTAACCTGTTCTTTATACTTTTACCTATAATAGTAGAAGAGTTAGATGCAACCTATTTGTCCAACAAGGGGGGAATAGATAAGTAAATCATTGTTCGCGTGGACTCAAAAATATGTTTACAGCCTAAGATTAGGGAAAATGTAGAATAAAATGTACTACAGTATGGTTTTTAATTTTGTAAAATATTCATATAAATGAACAATGTTTAGGAGAAAATATGACATAAGAAAAAGCATGGGGTGGGGATTACCAGTGGATTATTTTGCTTTCAAAAAACCTTTAACCATATTTCATGTTATTGCTACAGTAAAAACAGAATGACTCTCATTAAATATTTTTTTCAATGCTGCTTACCTGGGAAACAACTAGTTGGAAAATATATTTGCTATGGAATGCTAGCCTCCTGGAGAAATGAGATAGTACCTATTTAAATATCTTAAGGGTATCAGATGCTAAGGTGTAGTAACTTGCAATCAATACCCGTAATTTGATGAGTAGGTAACCAAATCCATCCACCAGAACACAAACATTTTTTTTCATCACAGACTAGACTAAAAACAATAAGTTTTTAAGCTATCAATGTAGATGAGACACATAATTTAATCTTTGATAAATGTTAAAACATAATCTAAACAAAAGAGAGATCATTTGTCCAGGAAGAGGGGTTATCACAACTATTGAGCCAGGACATCTCCTAGGCAGGAGCCAACAGAGACATTAACGCCCTTACACACTGAGCAATATTTAGCAGCCATCCCCTCCCCGGGGCTTCTAGATCCAAAGCCTAAGTTTCTGGCTCCCAGATGGGCAATATAAAACCACAGGTACATTAAAAAAAAAAAACTTTTTATTGTAGTGACATATATATGATTCAAAATCTGATGACTCAAGGTCAGTGTTTTGGAGAAAAATTCAGAAAGATCCAAAATATCTGAACCTTATCTGTTATTTCTCTATTTTCTCCAAAGGGATATAAAAAAATTGAACTGAGCCTTTCAGAACTGTAAATAGGAACATTTTTAATTGTTGGTGTCCTAAGAGATGTCTTGATTTCTCAATGTAATTTTTCAAAATAAGTTTTTCATTCATTCACCACCCAAAACAATCCATATTGGGTGTCCATTTTGTGTTGGAAACTAGAGATATGGCAGGAAACAAGACTGGAAAGTCTCTGCCCTTATGGAGCTTACATTCTACAGAGAAACTATACATCAGCTATGTTCTTTCCTTCGACTCTTGACTAGGAAAACCATAAGAGGTAAACATCCAAAGGTGAGGTTCATATTGATTCTAAGGAATGATAATGAAGAAATATTTTCACTAATCTGAATGAAATCCCTGACTCTAACACTGAGAAATATATTTAGCGCTTAGTCTCAATTATTCTAAGATTATCAATTATACCAACTCACTCTGACAGTAAGAAAGGGCTATTCATATATTAAAATTTCAGGATCCTTCTTAAAAACTAATCTCATTTGGATTGAATCAAGGTTGAAATCCAATAGTTTCTCTCTGTATTATTCATAACAGGTACCATGCTAACTTCTTTTGCATGTACTATTCAGTTCAATCCTTACAACTATTCTATCATGTAGGTATGCTATCCCATTGTACAAAAACAAATAGAAGTGTCAAATAGAAGTGTCCCAGGGTGGGACAGTAGACATAGGTGAACTCAAAACTCAAATTTTTTTTCATTTAAAAAAAAATTTATTGTGGCAAAATATATAGATATATACACCACACAAAATTCCCATTTAACCCCTTACATGTGTACAATTTAGTGATATCAATTATACTCACAATATTGTGCCACTATTACCACCATCCATTATCAACTTTTTCATTATCCCAAACAAATTTTGTACCCATTAAATAATGACTCTACCAATTTCCCCTTCACCCCCCACACCCCTGCCAGTCCCTGGTAACCTCTAATGTACTTTCTGTCTCTATGAATTTGCTTATTCTAAGTATTTCATATAAGTAGAATTATGTAAACTTTGTTTGTGGATTCTTTCACTTAGCATAATGTTTTCAAGACTCATCCATGCTATAGTATGTTTCAAAACATCACTCCTTTTTAAGGCTGAATAATGTTCCATTGTACATACATATACTACATTTCGTTTGTCCAGTCATCTGTGGATAGACACTTGGGTTGCTTCTACCTTTTGGCTATTGTAGAATGTACCTTCTTACTCAGTGTTGCCTCTGGGTGAGTTGAGAATGTGACACAGGGCAGTAGGTTTTCTCCTCATCTACCTCAGATCTTAGTATAAAAGCATATTCCATATCTCAGTAAAGCTGTTTTTTTTAAAGCATATGCCAGTTGTCAGGAGTTAGGGGTGGTGGGGATGGGGCTAGGAATGACTATAAAGGGGTAGCATGAGGGAGGGCTTTGTGGTGCCAGAATGGTGCTGTACTGTGATTGTGGTCTTGGTTACACTAATCTACACATGTGATAAAATGTCAGTTGCTTGGTTTTGATATTGTACTATAATTATGTAAGATGTAACCATTGGGGGAAACTGGGGGAAGGGTACATGGGATCTGGATTATTTTTGCAACTTCCTATGAATATAAAATTATTTCAAACTAAAAAAAAGTAATAATAAAAACCAAATGCCTATCTTTGGCAAGCCCTATGTCACTTAAAGTCCATTCTCCTTCAGGTTGGCTAAAAGGTCATTCTTAGAAGACCAACCTCCATCTGCTTAGGGCAGGAAAAGCAGTAGCTTTGGACAGAGCAGAAGCACAAAGGTAGTAGTGGTAACAGTAGGGCAAGGTCACCTCTGGTCACAAAGTCAAGTGCTTTGTGACTACAAAAAGGGGACTGGAACCAGTCTTGCAGTGATTTCCACGTAGCTGGTGCCCAACTGGATAAATAAGAACCACTGGGTAGAGAGCTAAGTGAACACACAGAATCTCTGCTCCATGCCTAGATTCTCTGATTCAGTAGGTAAGGGACAAGGTCCAGAAATCTGTGCTTAAAGAACTCCCCAGGTGGCATGAATTTGGGAACTCTAGATTTAGGAGCAGCAAGCAGATAAAGCTGGATCTCCAACTACCAAGCCTTTATTTTCATATGGTTGCAAAACTCAAAGTTTGTCTCATGCCAAAGATTCTGCTCCCCTGACAACTTGTTGCTCATATATTCTGTAATCAAAATAAATGAGGGAACTTCTGGGATGAATGAAAGAACAGTTAGGAAGTGATTTGGAAAATAACCATACCTGAAAAGCATCATTCTGTTTATGTTACTGGATCAGCTGGGCATTTTCAGTCTGTGCAGCTTGGTATAAGGGAGGGTGTGAGGCTTTGAGATCAGCTCCTTCAGTTCCTAGCATTATCTGTGACCTTGGAGAAATGACCTAATGCAATGGTCTGTGCTGGTTTGAAAATATTATGTACCCCAGAAAAGCCATGTTTTAATCCTGATTCAATCTTGTGGAAGCAGCATTTCTCTTAATCCTGATTTAATAATTTAGGAAAATCTTTTGATTAGATTTTCTTCAGGGAGATATGACACACCCAGATGTGGGTATTAACTTTTGATTAGACAGAGATGTGACTCCACCCATTCCAGGTGGGTCTTGATTAGCTTACTGGAATCCTTTAAAAGAGAAAACGTTTTGGAGAAACCTGAGAAATGATGGAAGCCTTCAAGCCAACAGAAACACCACAGCAGAGCTGACACAGATGCAGATGTGGAGAACAGAGACATGGATGTTTGGAGATGCTTGGAGCCCAACAGACGTGGCCATGAGATGTTAAGCAAGCCAGAACACGAGGAGAGCCAAGGGAAGCCAAGTGATGAAAGTCAGCCTGGGAGAAGCAAAGTGAGGAACCCCCACAGGAGCAGAGGCTGAAAGCAACAGAGCCCAGGAGCAAGAGACCAGAAGATGCCAGCCACATGACTACCCAGATGACAGAGGGGATCCTGACCCATTGATCTTTCTTGAGTGAAGGTGACCTCTTGTTGGTGCCTTAATGTGGACACTTTCACTTCCTCAGAACTGTACACTTGTACCTTATTAAATTCCCATTTATAAAAGCTGCTACAGTTCTGGT
Organism: Myrmecophaga tridactyla; assembly: GCA_004026745.1. Classification (NCBI taxonomy): domain Eukaryota; kingdom Metazoa; phylum Chordata; class Mammalia; order Pilosa; family Myrmecophagidae; genus Myrmecophaga; species Myrmecophaga tridactyla. Next base: position 801 of record PVIY010060659.1, on the reverse strand, counting down.
ATATTGCATTCCAGCAGCTTTCAAACTAACATAGAGCCCATTTCCCTTTATCCAATGGTGATGATAACACTTAATCTCATAGGCTTCTGGGAAGATTGAGCGAAATTATGTTTATAAAACAACTATTAGAGTGCTTGACATTATGTTACAAAATAACTAATTCACTTAATAAATATTCTTCCCTATTTTCTTTCTTGCGTCTGTCTTTCAGATAGCTTAAATTTAAAAAAAAAACGAACTTTGTTTATGAGACTAACAAAAGTATTTCCTGATAACAGATGATTTCTCATTAACATTGTTCTAGTTTGCTAGCTTCCAAAATGCAGTATGCCAGAAACAGAATGGCTTTTAAAAAGGGGAATTTAATAAGTTGCTAGTTTAGAGTTCAAAGGCCGAGAAAATGACCCAGTTAAAACAAGTCTATAGAAGTGTCCAATCGAAGGCATCCAGGGAGAGATATCTTGATTCAAGAAGGCCGATGAAGTTCAGGGTTTCTCTCTCAAGTGGAAAGGCACATCGTGAACACAGTCAGGGTGTCTCTCTTGGCTGGAAAGGCACATAGCGAACACGGTGACATCTGCTAGCTTCCTCTCCTGGCTTCTGTTTCATGAAGTTCCCCGGGAGGCATTTTCCTTCTTCATCTCCAAAGTTTGCTGGCTGGTGGGCTCTTTGCTTTTTATGGCTATGTCATTCTGCTCTGCTCTCTCTGAATCTCCAAGTTTCTCCAAAATGTTTCCTCTTTTATAGGATTCCAGTAAACTAATCAAGACACACATAGAATGGGTGGTGACAAGTCTCTAT
>PVIY010060658.1:0-11535 GCA_004026745.1 Myrmecophaga tridactyla | reverse complement strand
TACCCATATTTGCTTAAATAGGATAATCAGATATGGAATTATGCCAGGAATTATAATTACATATAGGAATTATAGTTTAGAGACTCTAATTTAGACTTCTTATTGGTATTAACCTGAATAACAAAGATTTCCTTATCAGGAAATCCCATTGAAATTAGATTATACTACAAATGTCATACCAGGCTGCCTTGAGCTTCTCAGAGCTCCAATACTGGTGACCACTAGCAAAGGTATTTCTGCCTCCATAACAGATAGTCTGCCATGTGAGCATGTGAAAATATTTCCTTATATTACAGTAACACTTTCCTATGACAGAGCTTTCAGTGGAAACATAGAGATTCTGGATATAAAACCCAACAAATTAATATTTTTGGTGGACATAGAACCCCAAGGGCAGAATCAGGGAGGGCACTGGGCAGAGAGTCCCTCTTTGAGTTAGAAGCAGGTGCTGGTCAAGGATGGCAGGCCCACATCAGTGATCTTGGCTGGGGGTCAGATTCCCTGTGGATTAGTTCTGCAGTGTGCCTGCAGGTCATCCCCTTATGCATGGGGATATCTCCAGGGTGATGGTGTGCCTGTCCCACCAGTACAGTCATATCCATGTGTGGGAATACTGATCTTTTCATTCATAGATCCCAGGAAGAGAAGAATGTCAATAAAACACAAACTATTGCAATAAAAATAATAAACTATTTTAAATGCATGAATCTCATGGCACTAACAGAGAGAGTATTGGTGAATCACAATTTTGATAAAGAACTTCTATCAAAATTAAAGTATGCTTTTCCAAAAATAGAAAGAACTTATGCAATTAAGTTTTATTTATTTTTAAATTTTGTGGCTGCACATTTCACCAAAAATATATATGAATGCCTCATAGCTTTCATGAGAGAAATGCAAATTTTAAGCACAATGGGCTACCACTCCCTGCACACCAGAATGGGTATTATAAATTAATTTTAGAAATGTTCAGAAATGTTAGAAAAAACTTGGAAAATAAATGATAATAAAAATACACCAAAAATATATTGGTTGGGAGTTAAGCGAAAAGGTAATATTTATATAGGTGTTTATATAGCTGAATTTGTATACATGTATTAACATATCAATATCAATCTATATTATAATACAAATTCCATAATGATCAAATCATTAATTATTATACAGAGGGAAAAATGAACAAAAATAAGCAGGGGGAAACAAATTATACAGATAAGATCTAAATGAAAGGAAAAAGATAGATAAATTAGCAAAGACAGGAGGTAGTTTAATGTCATAATACAAACTGTTAAGGCACTATCTAAATTGGCCAACAGAATTGAAAGAATGTAAATAATCAATATCATGTTCAAAAACAGAATGCCAATGTACATACTACAGGAAATAAAGGAAATAATAAGATAATATTTCTAAAATACAAAAATACTGGAAGGTAGATGAAATGAAAATTTCTAAGAAGTCCATTAAGGACCAAATCCTACTCAGAATTTGCAGATAATGTCGATATTTCAATATTCAATGAAAAATTACACTATTCATAAATAATTTCCCCTAAAACAAAAATTTGTGCCTCAGTTTTGCTTGGGAAATTATTTTAAATTCTATTTAAACAACAGCATCGATCTTATATTTACACTATCTATAAAGTGAAAATTTCCAAATAATTTATGAGGATAGGGTAGTCCTAATAAAAACAAAAATGTCGCTATGTTCAGAAAATTATAGACCAATATTATTTATAAATTTATGATAAAGATACCCGACTCATATGCAGCGATGGAGATGCATGGCTCAGAAAACATTTGAAAATACATTCATTTAATTTGACATGATCAGAAAATAAAGAGGAAGAGGCTCAGAAAACATTTGAAAATACATTCATTTAATTTGACATGATTAGAAAATAAAGAGGAAGAGTATACATTCTCCTCAATAGGTGCAGAAAAAGGTATTGTCAGAATCAGCACCTATTCATGAAACTAAGTCATATCAAACTTGGATGAGAAGGAACATTCTAAAATGGACAAAGCACATCTACCAAATAACAAAAATGAAACTTAATGCCAAATTATGATACATCCCTTCCCAGCACCCTCCGGAAGATACATAGGAAGGAAAGTAAGAATGAATTTGTCAAATGAACATTTTATTTGTGAAACTCTGCATTTTGATTGAAATTCAGATTAAAATGGCCACATATTGGAAGGTTTTAGAAGGTCTTAAGGGGATGTCGTCGGTTCATCAGGAAAGGAAAATATCAGACATTGACAGGAAAATCACACCAAACTTCCCAAAACATGGACCCAGATCACTGGGGACTATCCTTTGTCCTTTATGTGTCCAGGACACCCCTAGAAGCACAGCCCTTCCCTGCCTGCAGTTTAGGAGAAGTTGGTGTCCGAACACACTCTCCTTTCCCTTTACATGTGTTTCGCATAAAATTGCATGGCTGGATCGTCATCACACACAGGCTGAGCTTCAGAGAAAACTGGTTCTTGGAACTGCGTCTGCATTTAGCATTATGTAGAGAGTGGTAGGTTATTTGTTGTATCACTATCAGCACTTATGCATCCCGTCAACTGAAGCCCATTTGGGGCTGGAGGATCCACCTTCAGCAGTAATTACCAATTGTGATGGAGACCACAGTGAAAGTGCAGGTGAAGAAAGGGATATGTGAGGGCTTCACCTGTCCTGGACCTGATGCTTACAACAATGCCTGGGGCAGGACATCTGAAAGCAGGAAAATCTCAGAGTCACACACTTCATAAAAATCATGTCCATCATACAATTTCCACATCCTAGAAGATGCTCAGAGCTGAGATCTCCCACAGGAGGATGATGTACCAAAATGATTTTATGTTCTTTGGGATAAACCCATGAATTTCACAAATATGTGCTTAAAAAAATCAGAAAACTGACTAACAGAGGGGTTGTGATGGCTCCCAGGAGGTCAGAGTGTCGTTTCTGTGTAGAAGGCATTTTTGTGTATGAAGAGAGAAAGGGCTGACTATTTGGTCCCTCTGGTTGCTTTCCATGTCACCACGGTGTATTCTGACCATAGGTCAGAGCTCATGCTTTTGTGACAATAAGCATAATGTCTATATCATTTCATTTTGTTTTTGAATATTCAGGAGAATTATCTGCCCCTGAAAATGAATTCTTCCCTCTAATTATGAAGAAATTCCCATGGCATTTAGAAGGCAGTAAATAAATACATCTTAAATGAGTGAAAATGTTTGTGCTGATTTGAAGCTATTATGTACCCCAGAAAAGTCATGACATTTAATCCTCATTCAATATTGCTGGATAGAATCTTTTTATTGTTTCCATGGAGATATGAAACACCCAATTGTGCGTTGTAAGTTTTGATTAAATGTTTTCCATGGAGGTCTGTCTCCACCCATTCATGTTGGGGTTTCTTACTGGAACCTTTTAAGAGGGAACCACTTTGGAAAATGAAGCTATCACGTCAGTTCCCTTTGCAGAAACCTGTGATTGTTCAGGTAGGATGAATATGACTTTGTTTTCCTTATGTCTCTGCCTGCTTCACAGAAAACTAAAAGTGTGGAGCTTGATATTTTATTAATGTGAATGCATATGAAAACTTTAAATTAAAAGAAAATACAAATGCATAATTGATTAAAACATTGAAGAATAATTAAATTCAAAGAAAGAGAAGTAAATGTAAATGTAATCAGTAATGTTCTTTGGAAAAGTGAAAAAAGTAAACAGACACTGTGAGTCTGCTCTTTTATAAATAGATTCACTCTTCTAACTTATAAACTGAAAGCCTTTTCTATTTATGTATGTACAACATAATTGTAACATCCCATCTAATAGCATCAGAATTTTTAAGAGATATAAACTAAGGATAAAGACATGGTCCTTGATGCCACAAAGGACTGAGGCTGCTCTGGAGGCCATACGAGGATTTCCCTCTTCTTCCTCCTCCACCTGAGAACTTCAAGCCCTGCATGAGGGTAGGAGAAGGTTATTCTCAAGAGATTGACTTAAAAGAACTAACATCACAAAATCTGCTGAAAATAGAATGGTGTACACTTCTATCCAAAACCAGAAGGAAGAGCAGGGAATATGTGTGTGTGTGTGTGTGTCTGTGTTTGTATGCACATATACTTTATAATGTTTTTTAAAAGACACACAAAGCATACTTTAAAAAAAAACTTGGATAGATCATGGACTTGCTTAGAAAAGAAGCAGTGCTCAAAACATGGGTTTTGCATGTTGGGAAGCAAGAAGAGGGAATACCAGGAAAGGGCAGGAATTTCCTTCCTAGTCACTCCCCCCACCTGCCCCTGGAGCCCCTCAACTCCGTTTTGACATTTTACTTATTTTCCTATTCAATTCATGTTTTATATCAATTGATTGATACATTATAATTCATCCTTGCATCCCTGAGATAAATGTCAACTGTTTATGATACACAAATAATTGTATTTGTTACTCTAATTTTCTACCATGTATTTTGTTAAGGATTTTCTACCCATATCAAGATATTCATATGTTCTTTTCTTTTGTTCAGATAACTATGTCTGGCTTTGGAGTAATCAATATATGGGCCTTATAGTAGGACTTGGTAAGGTTTCTTTCTCCTCTATTTTTTGAAACCATTGCTCCAAATATGGAAGAATTATGATTCATTCCAATTTCAGTGATAAAGTACAGCTGTGAATCTGTATTCACCTTGGCATGTACTCATGGTTACATATGATTACTGATTCAAAAACTTTATTTGTTATGTGTCTTTTCAGATTATTTATCCATTTTGTATTTGGTTTCATCATATTTGGTATTTCTAGCAAATTTTCTTGTTCATCTAAGTCTTCTAATTCTCTGACTCACAATAACTTAAAATATTCCTGATATTCATTGTGATTTCTCTTATGTTTTCAGGTATGATCTCCAATAGATGCATGAATCTTCTTCCAATTAGCTTTGCCACAATTGCCAATAATTGTGAGGCAAAACTTAGGTTAGAACTGCTCCCAAGAAAGTACTAATGAACTCAGCCATGGACTTGAATCTGGACTCTAAAACTGAGCATGGGAAAATGGAAGTTTACTCCTAGAGACAGCCCTGTCTAGAACCTTAGTATTTGCTGAAAGAGAGCAACATAGTGAAATCTTCTAGGTTTGCCTTTCCTCAACTGGAATCACAGACTCATGAATTAAAAAAGTAAACTGCACCCAAGGTAGAGCCACACTCCACAGCAGGCTTTAATCAAATGAAGGAAGCATTATTTCTTGAGTACATTCAGTCTTGACATAGGTTCAAAAGCATCTTCTGGTTAGGATGTGTCCTTGATATCCAGATCTTCCTTTGAAGAAATACCTTTTATGTACTTTTATTCATAAAAGTACATATTCATTCTATATCTCAGCTTATATTATTATAAGTCATTCTCATTTTAGCTCTTAATTTTTTTATGTTCTATAGTGTTATCACATTTCATTCCTTTTCCATGTGAGTATGCTGTTACTGCAGCACCATTTGTTGAATTTGTTTTTGTGTTATTTGTTTGTTTCCTTTCTTTTTAGTTTGCTTTTTTGAGAAGTGCATGAGGTAAGAATTGAACCAGGGTATCCATCATAATTAGAATACTAAACAGAATTTCAGTATGTCTTTATGCCTCAATTTAATTTTACTTCAACCTGTTTAATGTCACTGATGTTGATTCCAATGTATGGGCATTACAAAGCAATCTGAAACTCATCTTTGATGTCTGGTAATTGAGAAAAATATTCTTCTGGGTCTTAAACAAACAACGCCAAAACAGATCTGGGGAAATTGTAAAGTATCAACATGTATTCAACTCATTACAGAATTGATGCAATACCACAAAAAGTAAGAACATGCGGAGACAGAGAGTTGCTATAATAAGTTGGTATATAAAGTGTAGTGGTCCTTTGTTCATGACACTTTGGTTGATTTCCAGAGAACCACTAAGTATACTGACATCTAGTCAGAGACCAAGGTTTTGTGGCAATAAATATAACATGTATGTCATTATATTGTGTTTTCCCATGTTCAGTTGATTTTCTGTGTGTGAAGAGGATTTTCTTCCTTTAATTATGAAGAAACCTCAATGTCATTTACAACACAGTAAATAAATACATTTAAATGAACTGAATATACTAATACATAAAATTTAGAGTATTTTTCACTTAACAAAAATTATTGCAATAGAGACAAGTAAATTACAATTTCCTAGGGATATTGCAGTGTACACCTCTCATAGTCTCACCTCTGTCACTGAGGAGAGTGGAAGATGTGGACCAGCAGGGACATGTGAGCTAGTGTGACAGGGAGTTGCAAGCTGCCTGAGCATTGTCTCTCTGCAGTATTCCAGGCCACACCTGCCTCTGTCCGGATTTCCTGTGAAATTCAAAGGAACCATGTCTACACACTGTGTGGTAGCTCCATGACTACGCCCTGTGTGGTAGCTCTGAGAAAAAATAGGAAAATCAGAGCAGCAAGCACAGGAGAGGTTCCGTGGATCTCTGTCTTCCTGGGGGGAGGAAACAGAGAGGCTCAATCAGGAACCTCCTCATCTTCCCTCTGTAGCATCTAGTCCCTGTGCCCCATGGGCAGGGTAGACCACAGTTGATCCTGCCTGCTTATACCTGCCTCTGCAGGAAGCTGGAATTAAGAAAGTTTGAGGGACAAGGAGCCGATTTTCTCAGAGGTGATTTCATGCTCCAATTAGGCACCTTCTTCCCTGGAATGGATCCCAGTAGGGGGACCTAGATACTCATGTGGTCAGGAACTGTCATCTCTTAAGCATGAGTTGTATCAAGGAGAGAGTTATTTCCCCATCATGGGTGCTGGGTGGGGTGGAGGAAGATGGAGATATCCTCAGATTCCAGGAATGGCATGGAACATGAGCTCCAAGCACACTTCTGAAAGGCACTGGTCTCCACGAGAGGACGTCACAGCAGCTGCACGTACAGAAACCTGTGGTGGTTCAGGCAGGTTTAGGAGTGTGACTTTGTTCTTGATCACCCTGCCTGTGGCACAGAAAACTATATGTGTGAAGTCTGACATGTTATTAATGTGAAAATACCAAAAAAACTTCAGGGTAAAAGAAAACACAATGAATGAAGATTAATACAACCAAGAATAATTAAAAGAAAAGAAAGAAAATGAAATGTAAGTAGAATCAGTGATGCTCTTTGGAAAAGTGAAAAAAATAACCAAATATGAGTCTGCTATTTTTGTGCTCAGTCCTCATAATGTAAACATTGCAAACGTGCATGCTCTGTGCAACATAATTGTATCATTCTATGGAAAGCATCCGAATTTATAAGGGCTTTTATATAAGCACAGAGACCCGGTCCTGGATTACACAAATGAACGAGCCTGCTCCTGAGGCCGTGCAAGTTTTGCCCCCTCACTCTTTCTACTCCCTGGGGACTCAAGCCCTACCAGATAGAAGGAAGTTTTTTTTCCTTGCACATCTTGGGAGTTTGACATAGGACAATTAACTTCTCATGGTCAGATGAAATGTTGTTTACAGGTCCATTCAAATCCAGTACAAAGGGCAGGAAATTGCATATATATGGGTGTGTATGTATGTTGTTGCACCTTTATATGGATGTGTGTGTATATATGTGTGTGTGTGTGTGTGTAATACAGTAATTAAATAACACATAGAAAAAATGTATTTTGATTGAACCAAGCTAGATCATGGACATGATAAAAAAAGACTCAGTTGTTTTTATCTGTGCACTATATATTGTTAAGAAAGGAGAAGAAACCCAATGCCAGGCAGAGAAATACTCCCCCAGCCCCTGTTTGCCCATGCCCTGGCACCGTCATCTCTGTTCAGGTAATCATGCAATTTTACTAAATATTCTCTTGATTTTAGGTATTAATATGATTTAATTGATGCATGACCATTCAATCTTGCATCCCTAGCATACATACCATTTTATGACACCTAAACATTTTGATTTATCACTATTTTTCCATCTTTTATTTTATCTAGGTTTTTGTTCCCATATTCAGAAGAGGAATTGGTATGTTATTTTATTTTGTTCTGATTACACTTTCTTCCTTTGAATTCAGAAAACTTTGGTCCTTCTATAAGAGAGTAAGTGTTGCCTCTCTTCTATTTTGGGGGGAAAAATTTGTTCCCAAATTTAGAAGGATTGTGGAACACTCAACTTTAAATGATAAGTAGAATGTCATTTTGAATCTATATTCACCTTAGCTTTTCTTCATAGGTATTTATGGTTACTGATGCAATCTCTTCATATGTTATATGCTTATTCAGATTATAGATTCCACTTTGATTCAGTTTCTTAATTCTGTGTATTTTTTGCAATTTTTCTGTTTCATCTAAGTTTTCCAAATTTTTGGACTCACAATTATTCAAAATGATCATGATAATCATTGTTATTTTTCATGATTTTATGAATGTAATCCTCTAATTAGCAATTGTAATAATACTGATAATTCTGTCATTTCAAATGTTTGCTGAGTTTTTAATTTCAGCTACAATTCTTTTCAACTCCAAAATGTACTTTTCTTTAGTTTAAAAATTTCTACCTCTTTATTGAAAATAATAACTTGTTCAAAATTGCCTATATATCTTCCTTTCTTCTATAATCAAGCTTTGGTAGATTATAGAATCTACCAAATTCTATATTCCACATCCGGTATTTGGTTTATAGAATATATGGTTCTACCATGGAAAATATGTCCAGAATCAACTTCTATCTCCTTGTTGAGCAATAACAGCCTTGACCTGCAGAAGAGGGATTCTGAAATAGGCAACTGAAGACAAGCTCAGCAAGGACGAAAACATCTGGGAGGAAACAGGGTACAGAAACACAGGACAAGACAGCCATTGTCTCAGGAAAAGGCACAGGCTGCCCTCTGGTGATGTGAACACCTGCTGCAGCCCTGTCCCTGCTGGAAGTGCAGGGGAAGCTTTTGTTTGGGTTCCCCCTGACTTCCTCTCACTGTGCTAGCAGCACAGTAATATGTGCCCATATCCTCAGTAGTCATGCTGCCCAGCTTTAAATAACCTTCATTTTTGGAAGTGTCCCTGGTGATGCTGATTCGGGACTGAAGAGATGGGTAATAGTTTGTGTGTCCCTCAACCCATATTGCTCCAATCCACTCCAGGCGTTTGCCTGGAGTCTTGCGGATCCAGAACAAGTTATAACTAGTTAAAGAGCTTCCAGAAACAGTGCAGGTGAGGGACAGGGTCTGTGATGGCTTCACCAGTCCATGTCCCGACTCTTGCAACTGCACCTCAGACAGGACACCTGGGAAATAAGAAGAAACACAGTGAGTGGTGTCTCAGATCCATCCCCCTGTTACCTTTATGTGTGAATCTCTGAGACACTCACACTTGGGAGCTGCCACTAGACAGAGAAAGAGCCACCAGGCTTTCATGCTCTTGAGGATATTATCCATGATTCCTAGAAAATATTTCCCTGAATGAGGATGAACCTGAATTTAAGTAAATGTGTGCTGTGGTTTCATTTGTTGGCCACGTGGCAATTTGCATTGGGAGGTAACTCTGTTAGTAAAATGAAAGGGATGAGGGGAAGTCCTTCTATTAGAAGGGCAATGTGAGGGGGAGGCTGACTGCACCCTGGGTGAATACAGGCTTCTTCCTGGTGCCTCTGCAGCAATCCCCCTTTCCTTTATTTTCAAGCAGCAAATGTGTTGAATGATTTGTCACATGGGTCGTAGGATCAAGAATAGCTCTGGATCCCTGTACCCTTACTCTGAGGGGTTTTCTACATTTGATTGTGTGTGTTCATGTATATTCCTACTATATGGACCATGTATAGATAGATAGATGGTAGAAAGTTAGATAGATAGATAGATAGATAGATAGATAGATAGATAGATAGATAGATGATAGAGATCAGGATGATAGACTGATATGTAGATTCATGACATTTTCCCTGTTGTGGATAGTTGTTGATTTTTGAAGTATCAGTGGAGAGAAGGTGATTGGCTGCCAACTTATCCAATTTGCTGATGCAATTCCTCAGTTGTTACTTCCTGTGTGAAATTTTAATAAGTTGTCAGTGTTGTCAGATATTTTTCATTGCAGCTATTGACCATGGGAGCAAGAAAGGACTCATGTGTGTCCTCAGAGCTCACCACCATGATTGCCAAGCACTAATTGCCCTGGTCCTAACTCTTATGTCACACCTGTGCAACTGGAGCAGGTCAAAACCACTTACCTTTACTTTCTTCTCGTGGAAATTGACAGGTTCTGATAGACTCATTTCTGAATATTTCTTTCTACCTTTTCATATCATCATAATACCTTGAAAGCAACATATGGAAGCCTGGATATGCAATAATATTTGTTAAAAATTAAATGATAAATATGGTAAGGCATTAGTGGTTAGCCTGTTTCCAAGTTTGTGATGTAGCAATGTGATGCCAAATGATTTCTTCTGGACACTAAAGTCACAAAGGTTTATAGCACTTTGGGGATTTAAGGAAAACATCATAATGCATGTTATAAGGTAAGTACTTGGTACATGAGGCATTCAAAGTCCAAGCATGGAGGAAAATGAAGCCCAGATTTGGAACAAATTTTGTTAGTTTGAGGACACTGTGCAGAAAATCAGTTGCATTTTTAATAGGTAACATATGTCCATAACTCCTTGCTTGGTTCATTGACTAAGAGTTTAGCATTTGGTTACATTGATGCACTTTGATGGACATCTTGATATATTCTATGGTTCCCACAATTTTATAGCTTTCATTAATCAAGAAAAGTACTCAAATATACAGCAGTAATGAAATTTCATATATCTTGTATATCATGACAAGGAGCAGACTCAAGACCAGTTTTACCAAATCCTAACGAAAGGTAAGTCCTAAAAAAAATCCCCAAATGCTGAAAGGGAGCTCCCTTATACTATGTCCAGTACAACCCTCATACTGACCACTGGCTTCTATGGTCTGAGCTCCCCCTCAGCCTTCTGCAATCCCATACCTTGTATGCCTGTCCCCAAGTTCCCTCAACCTGTCACTCTTATGTATATCTGGGTTGCATGTTGCTGAGCTCACCATGACCTGCCCTGGTCATGGTCCATGGACCCAGTTTTGCTGTGGTCCCTGAAGCTGCCTCTGTTCTGGAATGTGGGATCAATGATAATATGAGCCTGGTCCTCCAGTGGCGTACTCCTTGGTTCCTAATTTCCTCTTTGCAATGTGAGTCCCACATAGCATATTTTTATGGTCCTCCACATTCAGGTTTTTGGTTGTACTTGGCAGCTAGAACTGCCCTTTGTGGGGATCATGGCCATGGAAAGATGAGCTACAATTGTTGTCAGTATGGCTGTATTTGCTGACAAGTATTTGCAGTCCCTCATAGGTTCCTCTAATTACACACTGAGTCTGTAGGCAGCAGAGCTTCTCACTCTCTCCCTCAGCTGCTGAACTCTCCAGGCATCCTCAGACACTGAGCACTGTTGAGAAAACCTGTGAACCATGAGAGAAGGAGTAATACCCTACCTTAGAGAGGACTCCAGA
>PVIY010060657.1:0-11538 GCA_004026745.1 Myrmecophaga tridactyla | reverse complement strand
AATTATATGCTTCTCTATTTTCTTCCACCATAATTATCCTTTTACTTTTCACATTTAGGTCTTCAGTCGATTTCTGTATGTGTGTGTGTGTGTGTGTGTGTGTGTGTGTGTGCATGTGTGTAGATGCACATGCATTCCATTTTCTTTTCCTTCTTTTGGGAGTCATGTTTACAACATGCACCAAAACATCTATTCTTCCTACCTTACATTGTGTAAAGTTTATCACATATTGCATTCAATATATGATATATATCTGTGTCTGAAATTTCTATTCTTTTTCATTCTCCTGGTCTATTGATCTGTTCTTGTGAAGTAATAGACTGTATTTATTATCTGGCTTTGTGTTATATCTTAAAATCTGATAGAACAATTCCCTTTCTTTTCTTCATTAGCATGTCTTTTATCTCCCCATATAATTTTTTCATTTTTTTCTCCATATGATTTTTAAAGTAAAAAGTTTAGATTTAATCATTTGTGCATTGAACTTATGGATTACATTGAGAAAAATCACCGTCTTCATAATATTAAGTTGTACATCCAAGAAAATAGAATATCTTTCAATTTACACAGATAATTTTTCTTATAATTCATTAGAGTTTAAGCTTTTTTTCATAAAGGTTATATAAATTCTTGGTTAGGGTATGTCCTAGATGCTTTATGGATGATGTTATCATTGTGAATGGTTCCTTGGAGATCTAGAGTACATTGTACTGGAAACCAAGTGGAGAAAACATATCAAGGTATTGTGGGAAGGTGGCAAAGTAGGAGGCTCTAGAATTCAGTCCTTCTATCAGAACTATTAAGCAGGCAGAAAAAGTCTAAAACATTTATTTTGAAACTCTGGAGGCCACCAGAACACTGTACAGCATCCAGGGAAGAGCAAATAATAAGATCATTAAATTTCTCTCCCCTTGGCAGCTACGGGGGCCCATCTCCCATTCTCGTGGCAGGCTGCTATGGGGTCCAGTCCCTCCCTAGCTCAAAGGTGATAGAAAGAGATGTAAAATCCTCTTCCATGAGGAGAAGGGTGGGCACCACTGATCACAGATCACAGATTTTGCTTAGTGACTTCAGATTGCTGGGGGTAGGACCTGAGGGGCTCAACTTGCCCCAGAGAAACACAGTGGCAGACGAGATGTAAAGACACTACACTTCTTCAGGGTTACAGGAGACAGTTGAAGGGCTGCATTTTCCGGGGAGGTCAAGAAAAGGTCAGCTTTGGGAAGGCACGGAAGAAGTTCCAGGCTTGTTCCTGAACCTTCCCTGGGGCACTTTGGAGACCATCTATGCCACTTACCTATATCTCTGGCTCTGTTTTGACAAGAAAAGAATGCTTTTATAAATAAAAAATATTATTAAAAAGCCTACGCCTTGAAGAAATTATAATTAACTTCCAATAAAATTACTAATAACCTTAATTCCTTTAAAAACTAAAAATTTCTTATAAATGGTTTTATTTTTTAATTCCCCACAATATTGATATGGTATTTGGGCTTTTACTAGGAAATTCCTCTCTGGCATGATCTCCTCCCAGAATTTGGTCTCCAGGTGAAAGCAGCAAGAGACAAAGGAAGAGATGTCAGAAACTATTGAGACTGACAATATGGTACATAGACTGGCCTGCTTTAAACACCTGGGAGAGGGAGGTATACCACTTGGGAAGTCGGGGGGGGGGGCACTTAAACTCCTGTAAATGTGGAACTCCAAAACAACTACCACACAAAAGCCCAGGACAGGACGGGCCCAGGAGAGACAGGCAGGCCCCACACAATGCATCTGCCCCAGGCAGACCTTTCTGCTGGGTGGGCTGAAATGGAAGAAAATCCCCGTCTCATGGCCAGCTGATCACAAAGTCAAGAAATAGGTACCTCAGGGAATAAGTCTCAGAGTTAACATATTTAAATATTACAATGTGCAATATGCAACAGCAGAGTATAAAACAAGCAAAGAAACAGGAAATGATGGTCCATCCAAAGGAAAAGCCTAAAAATCCAGAAAACATTATTGAAGAAGACCAGAATATGGGTAAACTAAACAATGAATTTAAACACATGATCTTAAAAACGCTCAAGGAAATGAAGGAAAATACATCAAAAGAACAAAGGATATCAGGAAAACAATGAATTAGTAATATGAGAACTTTAGTAAAGAGACAAATTTGAAAAAGAAATCAAACAGAACTGCTGGAGTTGAAGACCATAATAACCAAACAATAAATAAGCAAAAAATTCTCATGAGGATTTCAAGAGCAGATTACAGCTGGCGGAAGAAAGAATCAGTAAATATGAAGAAAAGAGAATTGAAATGAATCAGGCTGAGGAACAGAAAGAAAACAAATTATAAAAACAAAAATAGCCCAACACACCTTTTGGATACCTCAAAAAATACACATTTGGGAGTAACAGAAGGAGAAAAAAGAGAGAAGAGGCAGAAGGAATATTCAAAGAACTAATGACAAAGAACTTCCCATATGTAATAAAAGACATGAATATGCACATCCCAGAAGCCCAGAGAACACCAAACAGGATAAAAATGAAGAAAAATATACCCCATCATATAGTGATCACACCATCAAATGCACAGGACAAGGGGAGGGTTCTAAGAGCTCTAAGGGAAAAGCACTGGTTATATATAACGGAGTCACAATTAGATTGAGTGCCAATTTCTTATCAGAAACCATGAATGCAAAAAGGCAGTGCATTAAAATATTTTAAGTGCTGAAAGAAAACAGCTGCCAACTAAGAAATTATATTCAGCAAGATTGTTTTCAAAAGTGAGGAAGAGAGTAAGTCTTTCCCAGATAAAGAAAAACTAAGAGAGGTCATCACCTTTAGGCCTGCTATATAAGCAATGCTAGAGAGAGTTCTTTAGATTGTAAGGAGGGGACTCTAGACAGTGGTTTAAAGTGGCATAAATAAATAAAGACCTCCAATAAAGGTAACTATTTGGATAATTAAAAATACCAGTATTACTGTATTGTTTCGCTTGGCATGTAACTCCACTTTTTACTACCTACAGGTGTTAAAATGCAAATGCATAAAATGTAATGATAAATCTATGGTTTTGGACATACAATGTGTAAAGATATGAATGGAAAAGGTACAAAAAAAGTGGGTGTGGTGGGATCTAGGAAAAGTATGTATATGCAAATGAAGTCAATTTTGTATAAAACAAAATATGATTGTTATATATCTACTATGTAAAATTTTAACCACATGATGACCACAAAAAAATAAATGAAAATTATATCCATATAAAAAAGAGAAGCCATTCAATATGGTACCACAAAAAATAAAATAAGATAAATATAAAAATAGGCATTAACAGAAGAACTAAGGGACAAAAAAGATAGCAGGCTTAAAGGCTGAATAGGAAAAGGACAGAATTATCAGTAGTGACTTTACATGTAAATTGTTTATAGTCTCCAGGCAAAAGTGAGAGAGTAGCAGAATAGATAAAAAAGAAACTCGAGGATACCATATCTGCAAAAGACTCACCTTAAAGTCAAAGATACAAGTTAAAATGTTAATAGTAGAAGGATGGAAAAATATGTACTACACATGTAGTAACAAAAAGAGAGTTGGGGTAGCAATACTACTATCAGATAAAATAGACTTTAAGTCAAAAACAATTATGAGAGACAAAGACAGTCTTTATATGCTGATAAGGAGAACAATTAAACAAAGAGATATAACAAGTATAAACAGATATACACCTAACACAGAGCCCCAAAATATATGAAGTAATCCTGACAGATTTGAAGAGAGAAATTGATGGCCGTACATTAATAGTAAGATATTTTAATACACCACATTCAATAATGGATAGAACATCTAGTCAGAAAATCACTAAGGAAATATAAGACTTGAATGATACTTTAAATCTATTAGACCTAATAGACATATATAGAAGACTGCACCATCAACAACAGAATATACATTATTCTCAAGCACACATGGATTGTTCTTCCTAGAACATATGCTAGGTGACCAAACAAGTCTCAATAAATTCAAAAATATTGAAATTATACAATGTATCTTCTCCAGACACAATGGAGTAAAGCTAGAAATCAATAACAGAGGGAGAAATAGAAAATTCATGTACATGTGGAAATAAAATACTTTTAAACAACAAATACTTTTATTAAAATACTTTTAAACAACAAATAGGTTGAAGAGTAAATCATAAGAGAACATAGAAAGTATATTGAGGTGAATGAAAATGAAAATACAACATATGAAGACCTGTGAGGTACAAAAAAGGCAGTGTTCAGAGGCAAATTTATAGTTCTAAATGCTTAAATTAAAAAAGAAGAAAGACTTTGAATCAGAGACCTAACCTCAAAACTGGAAGAATTTGGGGGTGCAAAGGTAGTTCAGTGGTAGAATTCTTGCCTGCCATGCAGGAGAGCTATGCACTTCCCAAAAAACAAACAAAAAAAGTCCATGCACTTCCCAAAAAACAAACAAACAAACAAAAATTCAACAAATGGTGCTACAATAACAGGATACTAACATGGAAAAATAATGAAAAGTGACCCTGCCACATAGCATGCAAAAAAACTGTAAGAATTGAAAAACAAGAGTAAACTAAACCCAAAGTAAGCAGAAGGAAAGATAACAAAGATTAGAATAGAGATAAAAGAAATAGAGGGGAAAACACTGATAGAGAGCATCAACAAGGCCAAAATTGAGTCTTTGAAAAGATCAATAAAATTGACAAAACTCTAGCTAGACTAACAAAGAAAAAAAAAGAGAGAAGATACAACTAAAGGAAATCAGAAATAATAAAGTGGAAAATGCTACCAACCTGCTGAAATAAAAGGACTATAAGAGGAAATGATAAACAACTGTACACTAATAAATTAGATTATCTGGATGAAATGGACAACTTCTTAGAAAAAGCCAAATTACCTACACTTACTCAAGAAGAAGGAGAAAATGTCAAGAAACCAATTACTACTAAAGAGATTCAACTAGTTATCAAAAACTTTCCAAAATAAAAAGCCCAGAACCAGACGGCTTCACAGGGGAATTTTAACAAAAACATCCCCAGAAGACTTAGCTTGTTTTGCTCAAACTCATTCAAATAATCAAAAACAAAAAAGATGAAAAACTTTCTAATTCATTCTATGAGACTGCCACCACCCTCATACCAAAGTCAGATAAAGATATCAAAAAAAAGAAAATTGTAAATAATATCTCATATGATCATAGTTGTAAAAATTCTCAGCAAAAAAAAAAATAAAAGCAAAGCAAATCAACAGTACATTAAAAGAATTATAAATGATGATCAAGGGAGATTTAGCCCTGGCATGCAAGGGTGGCTCAACATAAGAAAATCAATTAATATAATAAAACACTTGTGCTGGTTTGAAAGTGCTGTGCACCCCAGAAAAGCCTTGTCTTTTAAACCTGATTTAATATTGTAGGGTGGAAACCTTGACTAGATTGTTTTCATGGAAACTGACCCATTCAATTGTGGGTATGGGCTTTTTATTAGATTATTTCCATGGAGATGTGCCATGCTCAATTGTGGGTGTGACCTGATAAGATGGAGATGTGTCTCTGCCCATTCAAGGTGGTTCTTTATTAGTTTACTGGAGTCCTTTAAAAGGGAGACATTTGGAGAAAACACAATTGCTTCAGAGCTGACAAAGACATAGATAGTTGGAGATATTTAGAGTACCAACAGAGAGAGAAGACACCTAGACATGGGTGTTTGGAGATGCAAAGCCCAGCAGAGATGCTAAGCCAGCCAGAACCCAG
Organism: Myrmecophaga tridactyla; assembly: GCA_004026745.1. Taxonomy (NCBI): domain Eukaryota; kingdom Metazoa; phylum Chordata; class Mammalia; order Pilosa; family Myrmecophagidae; genus Myrmecophaga; species Myrmecophaga tridactyla. Next base: position 5,770 of record PVIY010060657.1, on the reverse strand, counting down.
AGTTTTGTCCAGAGAAGCTAAGAGAAGGCTCATAGATGCTTAGAGAGGAAGCCACTGGAATCAGAAGTTGGAAGCAATGGAACAAGAAACAAAGACCAGCAGATGTCAGTCACATGCCTTCCTATGTGACAGACATTGCCCTTTTTTGAATCAAGGTGTGTTTCTCTGGATGCCTTAGTTTGGACATTTTTATGGCCTTAGAATTGTAACTTATAACTTAGTAAATTCCCTTTATGAAAGCCATTCCATTTCTGTTATATTGTATTCCAACAGCATTTAGCAAACCAAAACCCCACTTTAAAAGAATAGAGCTTTAAAACAACATGATCATCTCTAATGCTTAAGAAAAGGCATTTGACAAAATCCAACATCCCTTATTTATTAAAACATTTAGAACACTAGTAATAGAAGAAAATTTACCCAACATAATAAAGGGCATATGTGAAAATTCCATGGTTAACATCCTACTTAATGGAGAAAGATTGAATGATCAAGAAGAAGACAAGGATGCCCAGTGTCACCAATGTTATTAAATATTGTACTAGAAGTTCTTGCCAGAGCAATTAGGCAAGAAAAAGACAGAAAAGAATCCATATTGGAAAGGTGACTTGGTTCTATGTATACAAAATCCTGAAAAAAATTTACACAGAATTCTTCGAGCTAACAAATGAAATCAGCAAACTGGAAGGGTACAAAAGCAACACCAAAAATCAGTTGTGGTTCTATATGTAAGAAATGAGCAACTGGAAGAAATCAAGAAAGACATTCCATTAACAATAGCAACTGAAAGAATCAATTATCTAGAAAAGAAATCTAACAAGGATGAAACAGACTTGTACGCAAAAAGAAACAAAACATTCTCAAAAGAAATCAAACAAGAGCTAAACAAATGAAAGGATATATGTATTTATGGAATGGAAGACTAAATATCATTAAGATGTCAATTTACCCAAAGATATTTGGAATAGTCAAAGCAATCACATTCAAAATTCCAACAACCATCTTTGCAGAAATGGAAAAGCTAATTATTAAATTTATATGGAAGGGTGAGGGCACCAAATAGACAAAGATATCTTGAAAAAGAAGAACAAAGTTGGAGGACTCATATTTCCTGATTTTAAAACTTATTCCAAACCACAGTAATCAAAAGATCATGGTACTATATACTAGGGGGTGTGGCCAAGATGATGGCTTAGCAATGTGCATGTTTTAGTTCGTCCTCCAGAACAACTACTAAATAGCCAGAAACAGTACAGAACAGCTCCCAGAGCCATGTCAGTGACCAGACACGCAGCGTAACCCAGTCTGGACCAGCTGGACCAGCTGCGAGCCTCCCCAGAACCGTGAGTTCCCCAAGCCACAGTGGCCAGTGCCCCTCCCCAACAGGCTGCTTCCCAGAGGGGAAAGGAAACAGACTTTACCAGCAACAGGGGCTGAGCCAACCAAATGCCAATTGTGGAATTAATTAACAAATTCTGACTACTAAAAATAGGCCCCCAGCTCAGGTGAACCTGGTCAAAGTGGAGGTCGCTCATTGGGCTAATGGAAAAAGAGGAAAGGGGAGGAAACAGAGGTTTTGTGGCTGTGTTTCTATGGAGGCTTGGTTGCCTCTGGATTCAGCAGCGGGACTTCTTGGGCTGCAACTGCTACAGGCATACGCAGAAATGGGCTGCATTCAGGGCTTGTTCCTGCCTGTGCCTTCCCCAGGGGAGGGGTGAAGCCCAACTCAGCTTGAATCCCTCCCTCAAGGAATTCAGACAACAGGGCCTGGCAATTTGAAGCCATTAAAACCAGCCTACAACCTCTCCTTTGTCTCCACCACGCCTGCAGCAGGGAGAGTCTGCCAAAGCTAAAGGTGCCACATCATCTTATGCTGGTGGGACCTGCAGGCAGACAAGTGCCACATACTGGGCAGGATAAGAAAAACAGAGTACAGAGACTTCACAGGAAAGTCTTTTAACCTGCTGGGTCTCACCCTCAGGGAAAACTGATGCATGTGACTCCTTATCCCTGATAGGAGGCCAGTTTAGTCCAGGAAAACCCGGCTGGAGTCTATAATACCTACATAGACCCTCCTAAGGGTGGGGGTGGAAAAGGCACCATACAAGCAGGGCAAGAAACAAGAAAACAAGAGCCAAAAAATTATCCTCTGTTAAACTAAACCTAAGCTAGAGGTCAAGAAAAAGCTGAACTGAATGTCAAAGAACAGATAGACAACAAATTCATCCAGCAAGAAAACCCTAGGTAAGAGAAGAGAAAGCAATCTCCAGAATAAACTAATTAAGGTAATTAAATGTCTAGATGCCAACAAAAAATAACAAATCACACCAGGAAAATTGAAGATATGGCCCAGTCAAAGGAACAAACCAATAGTTCAAATGAGATACAAGAGCTGAAACAATTAATTCAGAATATACGAACAGACATGGAAAACCTCATCAAAAACCAAATCAATGAATTGAGGGAGGATATGAAGAAGGCAAGGAATGAATAAAAAGAAGAAATGGGAAGTCTGAAAAAACAAATCACAGAACTTATGGGAATGAAAGACACAGTAGAAGAGATGAAAAGAACAATGGAAACCTACAATGGTAGATTTCGAGAGACAGAGGAAAGGATTAGTGAACTGGAGGACAGAACATCTGAAATCCAACAAGAAACAGAAACTATCGGGAAAAAGATGGAAAAAATATGAGCAGAGACTCAGGGGATTGAATGATAATATGAAGCGCATGAACATATATGTTGTGGGTGTCCCAGAAGGAGAAGAGAAGGGAAAAGGAGGAGAAAAACTAATGGAAGAAATTATCACTGAAAATTTCCAAACTGTTAAGAAAGACCTAAAATTACAGACCCAAGAAGTGCAGCATACCCCAAAGAGAATAGATCTAAATAGACGTTCTCCAAGACACTTACTAGTCAGAATGTCAGAGATCAAAGAGAAAGAGAAGATCTTGAAAGCAGCAAGAGAAAAGCAATCCATCACATACGAGGAAAACCCAATAAGACTATGTGTAGATTTCTCAGCAGAAGCCATGGAGGCGAGAAGACAGTGGGATGATATATTTAAATTACTAAAAGAGAAAAACTGCCAACCAAGAATTCTATACCCAGCAAAATTGTCCTTCAAAAATGAGGGAGAAATTAAAACATTTTCAGACAAAAAAATCACGGAGAGAATTTGTGACCAAGAGACCAGCTCTGCAAGAAATACTAAAGGGAGCACTAGAGACAGATATGAAAACACAAAAGAAAGAGGTGTGGAGAAGAATGTAGAAAGGAGGAAAATTAGATATGACATATAAAATCCAAAAGGCAAAATGGTAGAAGAAAGTACTACCTGTACAGTAATAACACTAAATGTTAATGGATTGAACTCCCCAATCAAAAGACATACACTGGCAGAATGGATTAAAGAACAGGATCCTTCTATATGCTGTCTACAGGAAACTCATCTTAGACCCAGAGATAAACATAGGTTGAAAGTGAAAGGTTGGGAAAAGATATTTCATACAAATAACAACCAGAAAAGAGCAGAAGTAACTATACTAATATCCAACAAATTAGATTTCAAATGTAAAACAGTTAAAAGAGACAAAGAAGGATACTATGTACTAATAAAAGGAACAATACAGCATGAAGACATAACAATCATAAATATTTATGCACCGAACAAGAATGCTCCAAAATACTTGAGGCAAACACTGCAAACACTGAAAAGGGAAATAGACACATCTACCATAATAGTTGGAGGCTTCTATTCCCCACTCTCATCAATGGACAGAACATCTAGACAGAGAATCAATGAAGAAACAGAGAATTTGAATATTACAATAACTGAGCTAGACTTAACAGACATTTATAGGACATTACACCCCACAACAACAGGATACACCTTTTTCTCAAGTGCTCATGGATCATTCTCAAAGATAGACCATATGCACAAAGCAAGTCTCAACAAGTTTAAAAAGATTGAAATCATACAAAACACTTTCTCAGATCATAAAGGAATGAAGTTGGAAATCAATAATAGGCAGAGTACCAGAAAATTCACAAATATGTGGAGGTTCAACAACACACTCTTAAACAACCAGTGGGTCAAGGAAGAAATTACAAGAGAAATCAGTAAATATCTCGAGGCAAATGAAAATGAAAACACAACATATCAAAACTTATGGGGTGCAGCAAAGGCAGTGCTAAGAGGGAAATTTATTGCCCTAAATGCCTATATCAAAAAAGAAGAAAGGGCAAAAATACAGGAATTAACTGTCCACTTGGAAGAACTGGAGAAAGAACAGCAAACTAACCCCAAAGCAAGCAAAAGGAAAGAAATAACAAAGATTAGAGCAGAAATCAATGAAATTGAAAACATGAAAACAATTGAGAAAATCAATAAAACCAGAAGCTGGTTCTATGAGAAAATCAATAAGATTGATGGGCCCTTAGCGAGATTGACAAAAAGAAGAAGGGAGAGGATGCAAATAAATAAAATCAGAAATGGAAGAGGAGACATAACCACTGACCCCACAGAAATAAAGGAGGTAATAACAGGATACTATGAAAACTTTATGCTAATAAATACAACAATGTAGATGAAATGGACAACTTCCTAGAAAGGCATGAACAGCCAACTTTAACTCGAGAAGAAATAGAAGACCTCAACAAACCAATCAAAAGTAAACAAACTGAATCAGTCATTAAAAAGCTTCCCAAGAAGAAAAGTCCAGGACCAGACGGCTTCACATGTGAATTCTACCAAACATTCCAGAAAGAATTAGTACCAATTCTGCTCAAACTCTTCAAAAAAAATTGAAGAGGAGGGAAAGCTACCTAATTCATTCTATGATGCCAACATCACTCTCATACCAAAACCAGACAAAGATATTACAAAAAAAGAAAACTACAGACCAATCTCTCTAATGAATATAGATGCAAAAATCCTCAACAAAATTCTAGCAAATCAAATCCAGCAATACATTAAAAGAATTATACATCGTGACCAAGTAGGATTCATCCCAGCTATGCAAGGATGGTTCAATATAAGAAAATCAATTAATGTAATACACCATATCAACAAATCAAAGCAGAAAATCACATGACCATCTCAATTGATGCAGAGAAGGCATTTGACAAAATTCAACATCCTTTCCTGTTGAAAACACTTCAAAGGATAGGAATACAAGGGAACTTCCTTAAAATGATAGAGGGAATATATGAAAAACCCACAGCTAATATCATCCTCAATGGGGAAAAACTTTCCCCCTAAGATCAGGAACAAGACAAAGATGTCCACTATCACCACTGTTATTCAACATTGTGTTGGAAGTTCTAGCCAGAGCAATTAGACAAGAAAAAGAAATACAAGGCATCAAAATTGGAAAGCAAGAAGTAAAACTATCACTGTTTGCAGATGATATGATACTATATGTCGAAAACCCTAAAAAATCCACAGCAAAACTACTAAGAGCTAATAAACGAGTACAACAAAGTGGCAGGTTACAAGATCAGCATTCAAAAATCTGTAGTGTTTCTATACACTAGTAATGAACAATCTGAGGGGGAAATCAAGAAATGAATTCCATTTACAATTGCAACTAAAAGAATAAAATACTTAGGAATAAATTTAACTAAACAGACAAAAGACCTATACAAAGAAAACTACAAGAAACTGTTAAAAGAAATCATAAAAGACCTAAATAGATGGAAGGGCATACTGTGTTCATGGATTGGAAGAACTTAAATATAGTTAAGATGTCAATTCTACCTAAAT
>PVIY010060656.1:0-11537 GCA_004026745.1 Myrmecophaga tridactyla | reverse complement strand
CCCAAAAGGAGGGCGGGGGACTGCAGAGGAAATTTTCCACATCAGCAGGAAGGGAGGAGGGTGTGGAGCAAAGCAAAGAACGGCCAGGATAAAGTGGGAGCCTGGAGTCCCAAATCACTGTGTCCAATGCCCTCGGGAATGCAGGGGAGGATTCTCACCCCAACGCCACCTCTGTGCTGCTGCCTGGGAAGGCTCAAGGGTCAAATGTCCAAAGATCAGCGGCTGTCCAGGCCTCTGAGGGGGTTAGCAAGCAGCCGCAGGGCCACGGACCACCGACCCCCCCCATCCAAAGGCATGGCTCTCGACGGCGCCCCACGGAGGGTGGGGGTGGTGGGCTACGGCCGCCTAGGTGAGTCCTTCATTCTGAGACCTCCTTCCTAAAACACCAGAGCCCCCATCCCCCTCGGACACACTTTCTTTCATCTGTGGCCTTTATCTGCCTGTCTGAGCACCTCCCTCCCACATCCCCCTCTGGGTCTCTGTCCTGTGCTTTCTAGACCTCTGGATCCCCATCTCTGAGTCTTCGTCCCCCTCCCTCTGGGTCTCTGTCCCCACCCCACCCCCGACTCTAGCCTTCTCCTTTTCCTCTTTCCAGGACAATCACTTGTCTCCCACCTGCTGGCTCAGGGGCCAGAACTGGGCCTAGAACTTGTTTTTGTCTGGAACCGGAACCCAGGACGAATGGCAGGGACTGTGCCCCCGTCTCTGCAGCTCCGGAATCTCACTGACCTTGGGGAGAGGTCAGTGATCTCCTGGTGGCAAAGGGGGACTCTCTGAAGCTTCCCTTCTGATCTCACATGGCGTCTGTATGAACTCAGGCGAGTCCCTTGCCCTCTCTGGTCTTTGGGTCACACAAACAAAATGCGACAAGCCTAGCTTCCCCATTTCCCCTGCCAGGCCAGGGTGAGGGGCCGACCTCTGTAGACTATGAAGGAATCTGGAGGTGGGGAGACCCAACTCCTCTCCAAGGCCCTCCTCGTCTCTCCCCTCCCCCAGGCACCCCAATCTCGTGGTAGAAGTGGCACACCCCAAAATCATCCGGGATTCTGGGGCACAAATCCTACGTCATGCCAATCTCCTGGTGAGCCTCACCCAAACCACAACCTCAGGCCCCTGCCCCTCCCCCCTTCCCACCTACCTCCCTAAAGCCTGGGCCTCAACTCCACCCCTCCTTCACCTGCCCTAGGTAGGGTCCCCCTCAGCCCTGGCTGACCAGGCCACAGAGCAGCAGCTCCTGGAGGCTTCCCACCGCTGGGACCATGCTGTGTTCGTGGCCCGGGGCGCCCTGTGGGGCACTGAGGACATCGCCAGATTGGACGCGGCTGGGGGCCTTCAGGTGAGGCCCACTGGGCTCCCAGAAACTGGAGGGGGTCTGCAGACCCCTAGGCCCTGCCTTGACCCTGGCTGTTGCTTCCAGAGCCTCAGGGTCATCATGGCCACGCACCCTGACAGCTTCCGGCTTGAGGGACCTCTGGCTGCAGCCCAAAGGCCTGGCTCTCGCACAGTGCTCTATGAAGGCCCTGTCCGTGGGCTGTGCCCCTTGGCCCCCCGAAACTCCAACACCATGGCGGCTGCCGCCCTGGCCGCCCCCAGCCTGGGTTTCGACCGTGTAATCGGGGTGCTTGTGGCCGATCTCAGGTGAGCCGAGCTAAGCAGGGGGTGCAAGGGCCAGGTGGGCCAAACTGACCTCCCTGTTTGCCCCAGCCTGACAGACATGCACGTGGTGGAAGTGGAGCTAAACGGCCCCCCGGGCCCCACAGGGCGCAGCTTTGCCGTGCACACCCGCAGAGAGAACCCTGCTGAGCCTGGAGCAGTCACCGGCTCTGCCACTGTCACCGCCTTCTGGCGCAGCCTTCTGGGTGCGGCCAGGTCCCTCCCTAGAGCCAATGGCCCCTTCTCTAGGAACCTGTCCTCTACAGAGCTTAGGGTCTTGGGCTCTGTCCAGTTCTGCAATTCTATCTCTGTGGAAAGTTTTTATTTCTCAGTATCCTTAACTGCTCCCCCTTCACATCACTGAATCTTTGTATGTATCTATGCCTGCTGTGTCCCTCCCCTGAATCTCTGCTCACCCCCTCCAATCTGGGACTCTCTCCCTCTCTCTCTGTATCTTGTCCACTCACCAGGTCTCTGTCTCCCTCTCTATGGATCTCTGTTCCTCATTCTGGGCCTCTATCTCCCTCTATATATATCTCTGGGTCTCTGTCCCTCTCCATGGGTCTCTTCCCCCTTCCCACCCACCCCCAACTTTGATCTCTCTCTATGGGTTTCTGTCCGCCCTCCTCCCCCACCCCGGTTCTCAATCCTTTCTCTCTGGGTGACCCGCACCCGACTCCAGCTGTCCGTCTCTCCTTCTGCCTCAGTCTTTAATTCCCATCTCTCCTCTGCAGGCTGCTGCCAGTTCCCCTCCAGGCCCGGGATCCATCTCTGCTGAGAAGCCTCCACGTCCCCTGGACTTCCTCGTGTCATTTCCCTCCCACCACCACCTTCCCACTCCCGTGCTGGTTTCTGTCCCCCCACACCTCCCTCTGTCGCAGTAAAGCTCCGAGGCCCCCCTCCCCGCATGGTTTTGCTGTCGGTGATCTCGGTCCCTTCCTGTAACGTCACGCTGCGACTGCACACTGCATGACGCCATCGCGGGAGGCGGTGTAAAAACTCATGGAAGCTATCGCGAGAGCCTTACGCACTACGTCTCCCAGAAGCCTCTGAGAAGCGGGGGACGTGGTCTTGCGCTGGCTGTGAGAGGGGAAAGGGCCTCTGGGAGGCGCATTTCCGGGATTCCCTGCAGGGCCGACGGGAGTTGTAGTCCGGTATTCACTGGAGGCGACAGTGGACTTCCGGACCAGGTGGCTCCGCCGCGGCCGCTGGGAGTCGTAGTCCGGCACGCGGGGGCCGCCGGGATCTGTAGTCCGTCCCGCCCGCCCTGTCAGCGCCGAGCTACCCGCCCCGCACTCGGAGCTCAGAGCCGCGGCCCAGGGGGATGCTGGAGCCCCTGGCTCGGGGGAGCGGAACGGCAGGCGGGGTGAGAGGCGTTGCCAGGCAGCGAGCGAGAGCCGCGGTTGGGGTACGGGTCGAGGAAGTGGCTCTATCACTTGGTTTCCGGGGAAAGGGCCTAGTTTTTTGGTGATAGGAGAAGAGGACCTTGTTGCTTAGGGGCTGGGGAGGGGACCCTGTCGCCCAGTGACAGGAGAAGAGAAGCTCTTTGTTCAGGGGAGGGGGAGTCTTCTGTTGCTAGGCGCAGAAAAGACCCTGTGACTTAGAGACAGGGGAGGATTCCATTACTAGGTAACCAGAGAGACTTGTTACCTAGTTGGGGGTGGTGGTCCTCTGTTGCTAGGTAACCAGAGAGGGATCCTGTTACCTAGAGACCGTGATGGGGGTTCTTCTGTTGCTGGGCAACCAACCAGGGAGCCTTTTACTTAGGGATGTGGTGAGGGTGGTCCTCTGTTGCTGGGGGGCTGAAGAAAGCCCTTATGTTAGGGACAAGGGATGGGGGCACCTCTGTTGCCAGGACACAGCCCAGGGAGCAGGGTCCTCCTAGGCTGCCCCGAGCCTCTACCTTAATGACGGTGTCCCGAGGGCCTGCTGGGAGGTAAGGCCTCAGCCCCTGGGCCTCCAGACCCCAGCCCCTGAGTAGCCTCTACCCCCACCCCCAGCAGGAGCCGAGGGCGGCATGTCCCAGGCCCAGGGAGCCCGGCCGAGCCCGCCCTCCGTGTACCACGAACGGCAACGCCTGGAGCTGTGTGCTGTCCACGCCCTCAACAACGTCCTGCAGCAGCAGCTCTTTAGCCAGGAGGCTGCCGATGAGATCTGCAAGAGGTGGCCGCCACCCACCCTGATTTGGGTGCCTGGAGAAGCGGGGCTCAGAGGGCACCATGACCCCACCCCGGCTCTCAAAGCGAGGGGAGGCTGAGCCCTGGGAGGCCCCACTCAACCCCGTTGGGGGTGAACCCTGGGACTCAGAGGTGGAGATGTGGCCTCCTGTACTTCTCCATCCCCATGGCCTCAGCCCTTGCTCAGGCCTCACTCTCCTTCATCTAGACTCTAGTCCCTTCTGTTTTCTGGCCTCCCAGCCTCCAATCTCTCCCCTCCAGTACTTCCCATCTGAAGCCTGGAACCACCCTGCCCCTCTGCTGCTCACTGTCCTCCAGTGGCTCCCCAGCACCCCTAGGGGAAGGTCCCAGCCCCTCAGCCTGATATCCAGGGCCCCATCCACCCCTGCAGCTTCCTCTCTCACTGCTCCCATCCATTTAGACTTCTCTCTTGCTGATTGAGCCCCACTGTAAGATCTCCGGTTCTTTGCACATGCCATTCTTTCTGCCCAGAATGGCCTCCTCTTGTCAGCCTTGCACATTCTTCTCGCTGTTCAAGATTTTGAACATTGCTTCTTTATTACTCTCTGCCCCGTCTTCTCTGTTCTGTCCCCACCGCCCCAGCCCCAGTTCAGGTCCTGTCCTTGCCTGACTGGGCCCTCGCCCCAGCCTCCAGTCTCTCCCCTCCAGCCTGTCCCGCACTCGGCCCCTGAGCTGATGCCATCCTCTCTGCTGCTCACCGCCCAGCCCTCAGACAGAGTCCTACTCCTTCAAACTGGTTATTATATAATTTGTTCATATCCATCATTCAAGAGCAGGGATCAGTCAACTCTTTCAAGCTAGAGATGAGTCCGATACAAGCTCTGCCCTGGGGAAGCCCGCAATCTAGCGAGTGAAAAAGATCCCAGCAAAATAATCCGCAACCTTTTCTCCTCTCTAACTCCCCCCGCCCTGCCCACCAAGGGCCCAGATAGAGATCAGAGGTGCAGTTTTTCACAGGCAGCCGAGCGCAGAGAACAAGTGGTAACAGGATGGGCCTCCAGGGCTAGGGGAACAGCTGGAGGAAAGGCTGGGGGGCAAGAGCCCAGGAGATGTGTTTGGGGAACCGGTGGCTAAGGATAGGGTGGGGCTGCAGGTACCAGGCTCGAGGGACCAAACCAGGCAGGGCCTTGAAGTCCAGGCTAAGGGGGTCAAGATTCTCTCCTGAGGGTGCTGGGGAACCAGGGAGGGCTGTGAGCAGGGGTGAGGCCATGTCAGCTCTGGGTATAGAAGGAACCCTCTGGAACTATGAGGGGAACGGGCTGGAGGCCAGGTTCATGTGGGAGAAGAGGAAGCCTGAGCTCACACCTTGGGGACAGGGTTTTGGGGCTCATGAGTTGCTGGGGGTTGAGGGAAGGGAAGAGTCCAAAGGCTGGGGTGACTGATGGGCCCTGGGCTATGTGGGGAGGGTGAGGTCTTCCCAGGGGCCCCCAACCCAGGCTCTTACCACCCCCCAACCAGGTTGGCCCCAGACTCCCGCCTGAACCCTCATCGCAGCCTCCTGGGCACTGGCAACTATGATGTCAACGTGATCATGGCGGCCCTGCAGGGGCTGGGCCTGGCTGCCGTGTGGTGGGACCGGAGGAGGTAGGAGCCAAAGAGTGGCAGCACGCGCTGTGCTCCGTGAATGTGGGATGAGGCAGGGAGGAGGGGCATGGCAGATGAGGGCACAGAGGCAGGAACAGAGAGTAGATCAGTGGAAGGTTTGCAGGGTGGGCGGTAGACTGGTGTCTTGGCAGGTGAGTTACAAGGATCAATGCAGTGACAGTGTGGTCAGGGGGATGAGTTGATGGGTAGATCAGTGGGTAGATGGACGGTAACTGGATGAGTAAGTGGGATGGTGAATGGGTGGTTGGAAGGTGCTAAACAGATGGTGGATGAGTGGTTAAGTCATTGACCAAATGAAGGATGGATGGTTGGTAGTCAGGGAATGGCAGATAGGTGGTCAAGCGGTTGAGTGGATGGGTCAAGAGTGGGTGAGGAGTTGGGTGGATGTTGGATAAGTTGTTGGGTAGGTGGCTGGCAGAATGGTGGACGGGTGGATGCTGTTTGGGGGAAGAGTGGATGGGGAGTTGGACTGATGTAGTGAAGTTATTGATGGACAGGTGGCTGAAGGGTGGGGGCTTTGCCGTGTGAGCGCACAGGTGAGTGGAAGGAAACCAGGATCATGTTGATTAAGGCTCAGAACCCTGCCTGGGCCCCGCGTGCTCAGGAGGTCCTGACGGCAGTGTCCTCCCGCCCACCCCCCCAGGCCCCTGTCCCAGCTGGGGCTGCCCCAGGTGCTGGGGCTGATTCTGAACCTGCCCTCGCCCGTGTCGCTGGGGCTGCTGTCCCTGCCACTGCGCCGGCGGCACTGGGTGGCCCTGCGCCAGGTGGACGGCGTTTACTACAACCTGGACTCCAAGCTGCGGGCACCTGAGGCCCTTGGGGATGAGGACGGTGTCAGGTGAGCCAGGGCAGAGACAGGAGCCCTGAGGTCCCAGCTTCGGGGCCGGAGCGCCCTCCCCAGGGGGCTCACCGAGGCTCGGTGGGCCTCAGTCTCCCCCTGTCTCCTGCCTAGGGCCTTCCTTGCGGCCGCGCTGGCCCAGGGCCTGTGTGAGGTGCTGCTGGTGGTGACCAAGGAGGTGGAGGAGAAAGGCTCCTGGCTGCGGACAGACTGACCCCACGGAGGAGGGAAGCACAGCCAACTGGGTCCCACTGGCTGCCTGCCTGACCTGGCGCGGTCCGTGTCGGGCTCCTGTGTGCCAGGGAAGAGCCAGGTCCCACTCTTCAGGGGGCCCACGGGGCCCTAACCCCTTCCCCACTGCTGCCTCAATAAATCTGCTGCCTGCTCCCGCCTGGCCTGAGTTTGACTAGACCCCGGCCCCTGCCCTCCAGGTCTCCCTTCATCAGAGAGACACCCCATGGGAGGTGACACCATACGGCATCCCCGCCAGCTCTGCCCTTCCCAGCTCTGCAACCTCATGCATGTCACCCACCGCTCAGGGCCTCGGTTTCCTCATCTGTAAAATGGGGTTGGTTGGCAGGAGAGGACAAGGCAATGCACATGCAGAGCTTGGACAGGACCTGGCTCTCCAGGGCAGGCTCTCCTTGCCAGTGCGGCTCTGGTGGGAGTCAGACTAGGAGGAGAGAGGTGTGGCCACGGGTGCTCGGGCGCTGGGTGCTAAGGAGAAGGTGGGGGGGTGCTTGTGGGAGGCAGAATAGCAGCCCCCAAAGACGTCCTCATCGCTGTCCCCAGCACTTGTGACCACGTTCCCACACATGGCCAAGGGGAAGGGAGGCTCGGGTGACTAATGAGATGATTTTAAAATAGGGAGATGATACTGGGATATCCGGTGGGTCCTTGAGGGTGGGGGAGGGACCCAAAGGGCCAAAAATCTTGAGAAAAAAAACTTGGGGCTCTTACACTTCCTAATTTCAAAACTGTACTACAAAGCTCCAGTAATCAAAACAGCATGGTGCTGGCCTCAGGACAGACATATGGACAACTGGAGTGGAACTGGGAGTCCAGAGGTGAAGCCACACACAAGGGAACCCCGCACAGCTAGTGGGACAGGAGCAGCTCGTCCACAAGTGGTGCTGGGAAAACCACTTTGCACACGGCTGTTCATGTGAAGAAAAAAAAAAAGAAGATGAACCCCTATCTCATACCATAGACCAAAATTAACTCAAAATGGATCAAGGGCCTAAATATAAACGCTAACACCAAAAACCTTTCAAAAGAAAACCCAGGGGAGAATTTTCATGGCCTTGGATTTAGTGATGTCTTTTTTCATAGATGTGACACCAAAATTACGGACAACAAAAGAAAATTCAGATAAAGTGGATTTCATCAGAACTGAAAACTTTCGTGCCTCAGGGGACCTTATCAAGAAAATGAAAAGATGACCTACAGAAGAGAAGAGAATCCTTGGAAATCTTGTATCTGATTGCAAATCCCGTATCTGATAAGTTTTTACTCTCCAGGGCATATAAAGAACTCCAACAACTTAACAAAAAGGCAGACAATCCAGTTAAGCTACAGGCAAAGGACTTGAATAGACATTTCTCCAAACAGGATTTACAAGTGGCCAATAAGCTCAGGAAAATGCTCAGGTCATTAGCCACAAGGGGAACGCAACCCCAAACCTTGGGATGCTGCCTTGCACCCACTAGGATGGGCATTATTTTCAAAAATGGAAGATAACTAGTGCTGACAAAGCTGCAGGAGAATGGCCAACTTAGGCATGTAGTCAGTGGGAGTGAAATGCGGTGCAGCTGCTGTGGAAAACAGTGGTGGCCCCTCAAAAAGCTAAACTTGACACTGCCATATGGCCTGGCAACCCCACTTCCTGGTGTATCCCCCCAAAATTAGACGTGAAAGCAGGGACTCGAACAGATACTTGCCCACCAGAGTGCACAGCAGCATTATTCAGAATAGCCAAAAGACGGAAGCAATTCAGATGTCTACCAACAGACGAACAGATCAACAAAATACGGTCTCTTCCTACAATGGAATCTTAGCTATATAAAAAAAAGGAAGTTCTGCTACCTGCCGCAACATAGAGGAACCTTGAGAACATACTGGGTGAAAGAAGGCAGGCATATAAGGACCAATATCGTATGATTCAGCCTGTATGAAATATCCAGAATAAGCAAATTCATAGAGACAGAAAGGAGAATAGAGGTTAGCAGGGGCCGGGGAAGGGGGAGTAATTGCTTAATGCAGGAAGAGTGTTTGGTGAAAGGTTTGGGGGATGGATGGTGGCGGTGGCGGCACAATATTGTGGATGAAATTAATGCCACTGCCTCTCCCTCTAAGCCCAAGTCTGCAAGAAAAGTCATTGCCTTCCTCTGCTACATGGGACTTGACATCCCGGGGTGAAAATCGCCCTGATAACGTGTCTGGTCCTGGCACTGTGGGATCAACAACGCCTTCTGGACCAAAACGGGGGGAAAGAAGTGTAATAAGATAAGGCATCCGTGGCCAAGAGAGATTAAATGGAGTCAAGAGGCTATTCTAGGGTGGGCCACGGTGGCTCAGTGGCAGAGTTCTCGCCTACCATGCCGGAGACCCGGGTTCGATTCCCAGTGCCTGCCCATTCTAAAAAAAAAAAAAAAGAGGCTATCCTAGAGGCTACTCTTATGCAAGCTTCAGTTGGATAGTGCTAACTGCCATGGTTTGCCAAATCCCAGCCAACGTCATTCCTGTTGACTTGAGACTGTATAAAGCTTCCATGCACTAAGTTTACTTTCCTGGAACCCATAATTCCCAGAGGGTTCCTAGGTCAGATAAATCCTGAAACCCAGAGGGACCGGCCTCTCCAAGATTCTCAATTAAAAAATAATAATCATGCTGAAAATGCAGCACTAGAATATGTTAAGAAACTAAAATTTAATAATTGTAAGAATAAAATACTCATAAATGTAAGTAAACTAAAATTCAGAAACAAATGAACGAACAAACAAAAAGATTATCAACTAACTACATCCCCCCATCCTTTAGTGTCAACACCCCCTTCTCAACATGAAAAAAGTCAGGACAAGCATTGCCTAAAGATCCCTTATAGATTGGGGAGAAGGATTAAACGAAAAGGAGGAGGTATAACAGAGAATGTGGGATTTAACAAATGAGTATGACTGCTGGATCCCTATAGTAGTATTCCTTCTAGCCTCCAGTGTTTTGGAGCAGCTAGAAGGAAAAGCCTGAGATGGTGGAATGGGACAGAACAAAACTCTGGGATCTGTTCTGTAACTACTTGTTGAGATGTGCTTTGAAAATTAATGCGTTTTTCTCTCTTTGCCATGTTAGATTTCACAATTTAAGAAAAACATTAAAAATTAAAAAAAAATATGCCACTGAATTGGAAGTGGTTCCATGGGAAATACTGTTTTACATATGTTATCACAATAAAAATTTATTTTAAAAAAAGAAGCAGCACACTGTATGATTCCATTAAAAAGAAGCAGCAGGAGCGAGACTGGAAGAGAAAACCAGCTTGAAGGTGGGGCCTCGGCCAGCGCCAGCTTTGAACTGGAGGAAGCGGACACGAGCCGAGGGGTGCAGGCAGCCCCCCACCCCCGGGGATCCAGAAGGCGTGGCCTGTGGGCGGGTGGTACTTCCCAGCTCTGGAGCTGTGGGGGGTGAATTGGTGTGGTTAGACCACCCAGTTCAAGGTCATTCGTTACAGCCCCAAGGGAACTAATGCAGGGCTGTTGCCATTTATTCAGGGAGTGGGGCTCCCCAAAAAGGTGGCGTTTGAAGAAACACCTGAGGGCGGTGGGGGGCTGGGGGTGTCGTGGGGCCATCTGGAGGAAAAATGTTGGGAGCCCAGGGCACAGCTGCGCCAAGGCCTGTGCTGTTGGGAGGGGCCAGCGTGGCTGGGGGGCAGGTGCAGGCCGCCCCCGGGACCCCGGGCCAGGATGAGGAGTGTGCCGGTGGTCCGCGGTGGGGGAGCTGGGGCTCTGAGCCTGTCCCCACCTGGGGGAGAACAGGCCGCCTTATCCTACCCGCACCCCGCTCCCCCTCACCTCCTGCAGGCGGGTCTCTTCCCTCCCGGCCTGGGGTGTTTGCAGGGGCACCCTCTGCCGCTCCCAAGGGTGCGGGCTCCAGCAGGGGTCCCCGGCGCAGGCTGGGGAGGGCTGCTTCCTGCAGCCAGGACTGACGCTGCAGTGCGGGCGGGTTACCAGGCCAGTGGTCCCTGGAGGGGGCGAAGCATGAGGGGGCTCGTCCAGGGGCGCTGGGACCCCGAGGAGGTGGCGGTGGAATGGGGAGCAGCTGTGGGTGGGGAGCCCCACTCTGGGGCTGTGCAGGGAGTGTGGCCTGGAAGGGAGCGGAGGCTGCAGGCAGGAAGGGGGTGTGCGAAGGTCCTGAGCTGGGACAGCGGGGCCCGGGACTGAGGGGGACAGGCCTGGCTTGGAGGGCCGTGGGGGGCCAGTCAGAGGAGGGAAGGAGGAGCTGTCCGTGGGTCTGGCCCAGAGACCCCAAGAGAGTGAATCCACAGGCAGGGGACGGGAGGGGGAAGGGGTGGGCTCCCCCATAGGTGCTGGGCAGGAGTGGGGGGGGGGTCCCAGGGGCAACAGGGGAAGCCGTGGGGGTGAAGGGGCCCGCTTAGGGTGCTTCTCTCCCGTCCCCCCACCAAGGGCCGGACTCATGGACAGTGAATCACGCAAGGAGGAGCCGCGCCCTGACCCCGGCACCTGAGGCGGCAGGGAAGCGCCGCTGCTGCTGCAGGGGGCGGTGCTGAAGGGCCCCGGGGAGGCAGCTTCCAGCCCCCCACGGGGTCCGGCCCAAGACACTGGAAAGGCAGGCCCAGCCCCGACAGAGGCCCGGCGCCTCTGACCCTCTGTCCCTTTCTCTGTCTCTCCCTGAGTCTGGGCTTCAGTCTGTCCCTCTCCAGCCATTTATTTGCCTTGATCCCTTCCTCCCCCACTCCCCCCCATCATGTGTATTTTCTAGTTGAGAAGTTGCTGCGAGCTCACAGAACAGCCATGGAAACTTCAGAGCCGTGTCTGTCTCCGTCTCTGCGTCCTTTGCCAGGTCTCTGCCCACCCCCCCACCCCCAAACTCCCCCAACTCCGTCCGCTCCTGGCCCCAGACAGCCGGGCTGCAGAGGTTTCTATTCCTGGCCGGGACAGGCGGGGCCGCCAGGGGCTTCTGCCCTAATATGGCCCCACAACACTCGCCCGCCCTGGGGAGGTGGGAGCACA
>PVIY010060655.1:0-11532 GCA_004026745.1 Myrmecophaga tridactyla | reverse complement strand
AAGTTCTGTGATTTGTTTTTTCAGACTTTCAGTTTCTTCTTTTTGTTCTTTCCTTGCCTTCTTTATATCCTCCCTCAATTCACTGATTTGGTTTTTGATGAGGTTTTCCATGTCTGTTCGTACATTCTGAATTAATTGTTTCAGCTCCTGTATGTCATTTGAATTGTTGGTTTGTTCCTTTGACTGGGCCATATCTTCAGTTTTCCTAGTGTGATCTGTTATTTTTTTGCTGATGTCTAGGCATTTAATTACCTTAATTAGTTTATTTTGGAGATTGTTTTCACTTCTTTTATCTAGGGTTTTCTTGCTGGATCAATTTGTTGTCTATCTGTTCTTTGACATTCCGTTCAGCTTTATCTGGACCTTTAGCTTAAGTTTTGTTTAACAGAGGAGAATTTTTCAGTTCTTGTTTTCTTGTTTCTTGCCCTGCTTGTGTGGTGCCTTTCCGCCCCCCCACACTTAGGAGGGTGTACTTAGATATTATAGACCCCAGCCAGATTTTCCCAGACCAATCTGGCCTCCTATCAGGAGGAAAGAGTCACCTGCGTCGGTTTTCCCTGAGGGTGAGACCCAGCAGGTTGAAAGACTTTCCTGTGAAGTCTCTGGATTCTGTTTTTCTTATACTGCCCAGTATGTGGCACTTGTCTGCCTGCAAGTCCCACCAGTGTAAGATGATGCGGTACCTTTAACTTAGGCAGACTCTCCCTGCTGGGGGTGTGGTGGAGACAGAGGAGAGGTTGTAGCCTGGTTTTAATGGCTTCAAATTACCAAGCCCTGGTGTCTGAATTCCTTGAGGAAGGGATTCCACCTGAATTGGGCTTCACCCCTCCCCTGGGGAAGGCACAGGCTCCAGACAAGCCCCCAAAAGAGCTCACTTCTGCCTATGCCTGGGGCAGTTGCAGCCTGAAAAGTCCTGCCGCTGTAGAGGCAGTCAAGCCTTTGTAGATACACAGCCACAAAAACCTCTGTTTCCTCCCCCCCCCCCTTTTTCTGTCAGTCCTGCCCCCTTGCCAGCGGGGCAAAAATGAGCAACCTCCACTTTGATCAGTTTCACCTAAGCTGGGGGCCTATTTTTAGTAGTCAGAATTTGTTAATTAGTTCCATAATTGGCGTTTGATTGTGCTCAGTCCCTGCTGCTGGTAAAGTCCTTTCCTTTCCCCTCTGGGAAGTGGCCTGTGGGGGAGGGACGCTGGCTGCCGCAGCTTTGGGAACTCATGGTTCTGGGGGGTGCTCACAGCTGGTCCAGCTGGTCCAGACTGGGGTACGCTGTGTGTCTGGTCACTGATGTGGCCCCAGGAGCTGTTCTGTACTGTTTCTGCTTATTTAGTAGTTGTTCTGGAGGACGAACTAAAACGCGCACGTTGTTAAGCCGCCATCTTGACCCGGAAGTAAACTGTTCAACTTTGAGTCATGTTTTTTTGTTGCCTAATGGATGCATCTGTGGTAGAGCAGAGAGGTTCCAACACCACCCATTTACATCCATTTCTCTTTCCTGCAAACACATTCAATTTGCTTGTTTTGTGTTTCAACTATTTCATGACTTCAAAACAGGCCTCAAAATAATAGCTCTTCATATGGCCTATATAGGTAGATCCCACAATTCCATCTTCCATTTTGTACACAGAAGAGGGAATCTCAAACCTTTTCTCAGGCCCTGAACTTTCACTTTCAAACCTGATTTTTCAGTTGTCTGTTGGCCATGATGGATTGATTTTTATGCCACACTCCCACCTTAACATAGACTTCACCCCCCAGAAATCTCTGTTGGTAGCTCTCTGGCCTTTCCAAATCTGGCTCCTTACTGTTATAATATGTAAAAAGATGCCATCAGTACAATCTAGACCAAGGAGTGTGGTGATTGAAGATCAGCCTAGCTAGCCAAAGAGGTAGTTCAAAAAAGCTAGTTCTTTCTTGCATTTTAAAAAGAAACACTTAGGGAGAGAATATACAGAGCACAGAAATGCTTAAAATCTGCCTATTTTCAATTTACTTCACTTTTCCCCACTTTCCCCACATAAATATCTCCTGCCTTGTTTCCTTAAATAGCATTGATGTATGATCCAAGAACTACTTTCTCCCCGTTTCCTCTTGATTTTCTGTTACAAAAGCACAAATGAGCAGGTTTGGCAAAGCAGTTCTTACACAGAAGATGGGGAAGGTAAAGAAAGGAGCTGGTAAAGCAAAGAACCTTCTTCATCAGGTAGTAAGGAAAAGAAAAGCTAAAAACATGAGTGTTAATAGTTTTTTTCCTTTCCCTATTTAGGATCATTTCCAGTAACAACAATCCCTGCTCCCTACTCCCCACCAACACACATGAGTACATAAAACTATTTGCTGTTATTTCACCACATATGGAACTCCAAAGCTATCCTGTTTCCTGAACTTTAATACCTTCTTTCTAGAAAATCATTCTAATCTCTTCTAAAATTTCTCAGTGTACAACTAGTTAACACTGTCCTGTCCTTCAATCCTTTTTATAATGTGCTGTATGAGGGTTCTTATTCAGTATAAGTTCCAGGTAAACATCAAGAGTTAAGAACAGCACTTGGCACAAAAACAGCTTCTTGAATATTTGTCTCTGAATGAATTAATCTATATCTGTCACCTACTTCCCAGGGGCTAGATCAGAGAGAGGACAAGATGACAGAGCTTGAAAGCTAAAGGTCCTGCCACCTCTTTTCCACTGAACAAGTAAAAAGTGAAACCTGGAGGCCTTTCTGCCATAGTCATAGGATGTCATGGTGACATCCTGTAAGCCCAAGTCACGGCTGTGGAAACTGTTGAACGGATTGACACATTTAAATATGTCATTTATAAAGGACAGTCAGAAGGGTCAGCATTTACATGTTCTCTGCCAGACTGGCCTATGAGCCTTTTGAACAATCATGTCCCATACGTGTCTGTAGCCCCAGATTCTTGAACATAGGAAATGCTCAAATAGCTACAGGCTAAGTCTTGGATGAGCCCACACTCCGCATTCTCATATGATGGGGCTAGTACTACCAATATGTACGGAGGCTTATGTAGGATAAGGACTCAAGGCATTATGTCCCTATCTGAAAGAGGGTTTAGAGTCCCCACCTTGGCTCCAAGTTGTAATCTCCTACGTAGTTATAGTAAAGTAAGTAAGCCATCCTTACTACCTGATGGCTTCCACACGGTACTGATTTTCTTTGAATTCGTGTGGAGCGCTGCATGGGCAGGATTTTAAAACCTCTCCAGATGATCCCACGTTGTAACTGAAGACCACTTGTTTAGAGGCTGTCAAAGGCAGCTGACCAGGTCCTGGAATTTACATGCCTTTTTCTCTCCCTATCATCTCTGAGGCCTCAGCCCTAACCTCTGGACTGTCCCTTCGCTGGCAGAAGCAAATTTCCGGGAAAACGGGAGAGGCGGGCGGGCACGCGGCCATAAGGACGAGCCCTAGCGTCCCGCTCGCAGCCTCTGGCCCAGCGCTCCCGAACGCCCCGCGCTCGCCGCCCCCAGCCCACCGACCCCGAACCCCCGAGCCCGCCTGCCCCCACCCAGCAGCGCGCCAGCTCCTTTCTCTGGCGCGGAAGTCCCGGCACCGGAAGTGCCGAAGCGCGCACCCGGACGGCCCGGAGGCCCCTGCGCGCGGCCGGCGGAGGGAGGGAGGGACGCCGCTGGGGCGGTCTGTACCGCCTGGGTCGCCTGGGCCGCCAAGGGGACCCTCGCAGGTACCGCCCTGTCGGAGCTCCCGGGGTGCAGCGGGGTCGGAGGCTGCGCCGCGTCGGGCCGGGACAGGGCGGCGGGGGCTCCCCGGGCTGGCGGAGGGGATGCTACTGGCCTCCAACTAGGGTGTCGTTGCAGGGCGGCCCTCATGTTGCGTTTTCCGACCTGTTTCCCATCCTTCCGGGTGGTGGGCGAGAAGCAGCTGCCGCAGGAGATCATTTTCCTAGTCTGGTCTCCCAAGCGGGATCTCATTGCTCTGGCCAATACAGCGGGCGAGGTAAGTGAGCTGGCGTGGAGCCCGTCTGGGGCAGGGGTTGCCCGCGGCGAGGCTCGGAGAACACAGAACCCGGCCCCGTTGGTGCGGGTCACCCACTGCCCGAGCCTCAGTTTCCTTTTCTGTGGACAGGGCAGGGTACCTGACTTCCCCGCCCCTCACTCCCAGGACCGCAACTGTAAAAGAGAGAGTGCAAAGGGTCATATGCGCGAAAGATAATGTATTTGTGGGTCCATTTTCACACAGCTTAACACGATCCTGCATCCCCAAATGGTCTTCATTCACTGAGCAAGAATAGTGGAAGATGCACAGACTCATACCCTAAGTTTGCTTACAGTTTAGTAGCAAAAGAAAAATGAGTTATTACTGTGAGTTCGCTGAAAATCAACATACACGTAACTGTCAGATACTACAGGTTTAAGGACTTTTATTCTGCTGTCCAAGTTTTAAACTGTGGGTTCATTGCTAAATACATTTAAGTTGAACAAGGGAGACATGCTTCGCAGGATTTCTACCAGAATGTGCAGTGACTTATTAATAAGCATTTCTTTCATATTACATTACCCTACATGTAGTATAAACAGAATGTATACAACTTTTTGCCGAGATTTCCTATTGACCGCAGCCATTCTGTAAAGAAACCTTCACTGGTGCATCTTCCCTCCTTTGACTTCCTGACAGTTTTCCTGATAGTTTTCAGACCTTGAGTGGTGTGTGCGCCCCAGTTTCAAAGATAGATGTTAAGGTAAGGTTAGCAGTATACAGAACTCTTTCACCATGTTGCCTGCCATAACCCCGTTACCAGGGTACCGATATCATGTACCAGAAGATGAATCTTTATGTCCCTAGATTTCTTGCCCCTCCATGAAATCTTCTAGTCTTTTTTCTGCCAGGGGGCTTTGTAACTTTGTGATGGTTCTAGATAGGAGTAGATAAGCTACAGGTAGTTCAGCCTCAGCAATAGGGAGGAAGGTAGAGAATAGGGGCATCAGTGCAATCAGATGAGTAGGCACTTGTTTTCATTTTCTTATTGAGGGAATAATCTAAGAAAGCTGATGAAAAAAATACTGGAAGCTTGAGTGAAAGGAGAGGTATGAAATAGCTGGCAAGGCAAGTGGGCTGTCCCATGAGTTTAGTGGTCTTGTAATTTGAGGGAATCCAGTTCTGTTGAGATGTGTGGGTGTAGGCACAGTCAGGATTAATCGGGATTGTTGTTTTGCGATGTGACAAAGCAAGAGAAAAGCAAAGGAGTTGAGGTTCTGTGCAAGGGGAGTGATTGTAATGATAAACCATTGATCTAAACTAATTAAGGAGGGAAGTGAAGAACCATGTGAGTAAGGGATCACAGGATCAATGGACTGTGTGTTCTGGTGAGGCTGATGAATTGGAATTGGGTATTTATAGAGGTGATCTGAAAAGCAGAGGTGGTGGATAGGAGGTGGAAATTTGAAACAGACGCTGGTGGTGTTGCACTTGTAGCACCAGGGAATGGCCAAGGTAAGGTAGAAGGCATTGTAATTAGAGGAGAGGTAGTTGAGAACTGAAAAACCAGGATGTTGTGGAATTTGGAATTGCCCAGTATGATGATAAGTAGTGTTGGAAAGCACGAGTGAGCCAGGAGACCAAATCTATGATTGAGTGAAAGGGCCTAGAGGTCTGTAGATGAGTACACCAAAAAGGGAAAGCAGGTGGTATGGTCTGATTGCATGTGATTCACAAGGGATTTTAGAGAAGAATGGCATTGAGGATTAAGGAGGACTTCTACTTCATCTCCTAGCCCAGTATAGTATAGCAGATGTGGGATGCAAAATGGTCACCTCTTGAGAAGCAGTGTCCTCAGGTGAGAGGCAGATTTCAGAGACGGGAATGAATGTGTAGGGAAATTTGAGGATATCTGATCCTGAATTCTGTAGGGCATAGAAGAAGAAATAAGGAGTAGCAAAAGTGGGTTCAGAAAGGAAAACGTTGAGTCCAGGGAAGGAATGAGACCTTGTGTTCCTTGTAACCAGTGTGCTCAGGAGTGATGGACACTTTGGGTTATGAGAAGGCAGGTAGTGGTGATCAAGCTGTGAGTGAGAGGAACTGGAGGTATTGGGGGAAGAGGATCTGTTCAGGAGCAGGTATATTCTGAGATTCTTTCTTCCTTACTTTCCTTGGTTTATATAGAGGCTGGAGTTGGGGGAGTCTTAGTTGAAGCAAATGATGCCCTGGGCATCATCTTGACACTCTGAGATGGGGATTTACCAATGTGGAAATGGAAATTGAGAATGGCTAAGTGACTTGCCTGAGATCCATGGCTAGAAAGTGACACAGCTGGAAATCAATCCCAAGTCTTGTGTTGTTAGACTATATTACAACTCCCTTTTTAGTGCTACTTGTATTTTTTATATCTTTCTTGGTTATTGTCTTCTTGAATACCCATCTTATTCCTTTCTAAAATGTAAGTCTTCCTGTTATGTAAAAGGTAAGAAAATGTATAGGGTACAGTTGAGATCTTGTTTCACCCATTTCTTTCAAAATATCTTAACTTCATTTGGACACTGTTGTCTTCCTATAATTTCTTCTCATAGCAAAATATTATTCTCAAGAGATGATAATTTTTCAGAATTTTTTAGTGGGAGAACTAGGTTTATTTTATTTTGGGAAGTAGATTTTTTATTTTTTTGCCCTTATGTCTGTTTTGTCTTAGGTTTTACTTCATCGACTTGCAAGTTTCCACCGGGTTTGGAGTTTTCCACCAAATGAAAATACTGGAAAGGAAGTGACCTGCCTGGCTTGGAGACCAGATGGCAAACGTAATGATAGCATTATAAGAAAATGAATTTTTGAAAAACTGAATTTTTATTATTCCCAAAAAGTATTATGCAAACAAAGCTTATTCCCAGAGAATTTATTGGTTCTTATCATATATTAGAATACCAGTTTGGAAACTTTTTTTTCAGAATGCTCTAAATTTTTTTCATTGAGCTCACATTGGTTCTACCATCTTGTTTCTTGGTAAAGGTATGTCTGAAATAAAATCTGCCTTCTTGGCAAAGATAATTCTAACATGAAATCTGATAGACTATACAAAATGCTTTGGTGGTGTGCCTTCTGCGACCTTACCTGCACCCTTTGGTTCAACCTCTGCTTGCCCCTCGCCAGTCAGTTCAGTGCTGACATGGCCTTTTCTTCTCCCCAAAATGTATTTTAGCGCTAAATGTATGGCTCATAAATACTCCTCTCTGTGCATGTAGATTTACCTCACCTAAAGGATTAATCTAACCTCATTTCTTCCATTTCTGCATGGTCTCTCTTCATCTGATGCCTTTTACTTTGTAGCTTAGTTATGGCTGTAGTAACTCCACTTTTTCCTACATGACAGTCCTTATTTGATCTTCTGACACATGCAGCCAGTATAGTAGAATATTGTAATTCATACAGTTTAAAATGCATCTATATCATTGGTGCTTTAAGAAAAAAAAAGCTGACTGGGTTATGGAAAATTATCTATTTTTTTTTAGATAAATATAAGTAAGTAAAAAAATGCCCTGAAAACCCATCAGTTAGCAATAGGAACTTCTCCTATGTGGTGAACATCCTTCCAGACATTTCTTGACAAAATATGTACATGTGGAGATATATGCACACATTTTTTTCAAAAGCTCATGCAGTACATGCTATTTTGTAAGTTATTTTATTTTTTTGGCTCGCCCTTTCCATGTCAGTCTTTGTAGATTTACAACATCGATTTCAAAGTGGCTGTGTAGTAATCATTGTATTTATATATCAGAATTTCTTAAATCTGTTCCCCTAGATAAGCATTTAAATGTTGCCAATTTTTATCTTTTATAAGAAAGTGCATAAAACATTCTGAACACTGGAAAGAACTTTGTTACTAGCTCTTTAGGTTAATTTCTAAAACTGAAATTTCCAGAAATGCTTTTAAAATGCTATAACCATTCTGTACTTATTTTGCCTTTTTTTTTAAAAACGGTATGTCAAATTAGAGGACTTTATAATCAGATCTTAAGATCTTATGCAGTTAATCCAAAAACCACCTGTACCTCCATGATAAATTGTGGAAGTTAGTGTATATTAAAATATATTTAATTAGTTGTGTTTATTATTAAAAAAATGTGTCTACTGTTTTGGACAGCAAAATATGGTTTTTATCAGGTAATAATTATTTCAAGATTTTTAAAAATTGGTTTTAAGAAGAGGAGGCAAGGAGTGCAAGGGTAGTTCAGTGGTAGAATTCTTGCCTGCCAAGCAATGGGATACTCGCATGGAAAAGTAATGAAGTATGACCCCACCATATAGCATACAAAAAAAAAAAAAAAAAAGAGGAGACGAGATTTCAAAAATAAGTTGAGGTTATCCTGGAGATTATTCTTATGCATTATATAGACATCCCTTTTTTGTTTATGGTATATTGGAGTGACTAAAGGGAAGTACCTGAAACTGTAGAACTGTGTTCCAGTAGCCTTGATTTTTAAAGAAGACTGTATATATAGCTTTTACAGTGTGACTTGTGATTGTGAAAACCTTGTGTCTGATGCTCCTTTATCCAGGGTATGGACAGATGAGTAAAATAATAATAATCTATGAGGTTCAAAAATAAATAAATAATAGGGGGAGATAAAGGCTAAAAATTGGGTAGTTTGAAATACTGTTGGTCAATGAGAGGGAGGGGTAAGGGTTATGGAATATATGAGCTCTTTTTTATTCTCTTTATTTCTTTTTCTGGAGTGATGCAAATGTTTTAAAAATGATCATGGTGAAGAATAAAAAAAAAGCAGTATTAGGTAGACATATAGTTTAAGAACTTTTTTTCCCTTACTAAGTTACTTCGCACAAATAAGAAAAACACTTTATTGTACCTTGAACTTTGTACTTCTTCCATTCTTCCTAATTATGATGCTGAATGGATAATTTTTTTTTTCATCTGCAAGCATCTGTAAGAGGTTAGGTAACTATAACAAATTATTTTAGAGGATGAGATAAAGAGAAAATAACTAATTAAAACAGCAAAAATAATAATAATAATAACACAAGAAAATGTAGTTAGAAAACCAGGCAATGGTGGGAAAAAGATCAAAGGAGGTGATGGAGTTACACAGAGAAAGTAGGATTTAACAAATGAGTATGATAGCTGACTCCTTATATTAATATTTCTTTTAGTCTTCAGTATCTTGTAGCAACTAGTAGTAAAAACCTAAAATTGTGGAATTGTAACCCATCTCAAACTCTGAAATCTATTCTGCAGCTGTCTGTTGTGATGTATATGTTATTTTTCACATAAAAAAGTCGATTGTGATGATGAATGCACAGCTATATGATGATACTGTAAACCATTGATTGTATGCTTTGGGTGATTACATGGTATGTGAATATATATATCAGTAAAAGTGCATTAAAATAGAAAAAAAAAAGAACTTCGAGGCCAGAATTGCCTCACATCTGGCGTGTACTGGCGTACAGTAAAACTCATTGCCCTCCATTTAGAAATTTTTAAATTTGGTATGTTAGGAAGATATTAGTTACATGTGTAGAGAAACTGTGCTAGATAATTCAGTAACAGAAGGAGAAGATTCATCAGTATTTGTTGGCCTCGTTGCCCCTTAAGGGTTAGAAACATAAAAGAAAGACTTTGATGTGTAAAATATTAAGTATAGTACACAAGAAGGTGGTAGATGGCTCATGAAAGTTTGAGCACTTGAAAATAAACTTACACAGAAGTGAAACTATATGCAAAAATCCTTTTTACTTTTTAAAATATTATTTAAGGGAGGAATTTTTAGGTGAAATAATTTTCATGATTAAAATATGCTTGAGATAGTGAAACTGGACAGTAAGTGAACTACCCATTATTTTTCTCAAATATTACACTAATTAACTCTTATTCTTTTTTTCTCATCTCATTTCAGTTTTGGCCTTTGCTCTTGCTGACACCAAAAAAATTGTCTTGTGTGATGTAGAAAAACCTGAAAGCTTGCATTCTTTTACTGTGGAGGCTCCAGTTTCTTGTATGCATTGGATGGAAGTGACTGTAGAAAGCAGGTAGAGTAATAAAAGAAGAAAAACTTCAGTAGTTATAATAGAATGTTCGTGCAGTTTTCATTTTTTTAATAAATATTTGAGTGTCAGGTATGTGTACATTGCATTTAAACTGTGGTTTTAAATTTGTCAAGTTGAAAATTTTTAATGCTAGTTTTTTTTTCTCCTGAAAAAAAAATTTTATTAGAACAATAATGCTCTAATGGCCAATTTTTTTTCTCTTTTTACTTATTTTTTTGGTAGTTGATGCTATCATTGACTTATATTTTCAAGTAATATTAATTAAAATGACTGATTAGTAAAGTGAGGTTCTGAATTCCTTCTTACTATGTATTTTGTCTGAAACTTTGTTTTTTGTGTCTTAGTAAATATTCTTAATATGAAAAATGCTAAATTGAGCCTTCCTCTCTGATGCTGATCGGGTTCTATATTCATAGTCCTAATAGTTTCCTTATTTCATGACAATAATTTTGCCTTAGTCTGCATAGTCAAGTAATATACCAGGTTTGCAATAAAAATGCTCTAAGAGATCATTGGGTTTGAGTAATACTGAAAAATAATTGTTTTTCTTTTTTGGGGAAATGTGATCATTTTCTTTCCATTAGCCTTTTCTTTCTAATTAAATTTCATTAAGTTAATATCAGATTAATTCGTAAATCCTGAATATTAATTCAGTTTCCTAAGGGGGTCCTGGAAAGAATATGATGACAAGGACCTAGCCTGGGGTTTGAAATTTGCTGTAGATTAAACAGAGTGATTAATCCATCATCAACTAATCAAGGATTGCAAATGATTATGTGAATTTATAGAAGGTTAAAGGAGCAGAGTATACCATGTAATTTCTATCCCAGTCCAGTTACCTGCTAAATATATTCTTAACATACTTCCTACTAATAATTTATAAATGTTATGTGGAAATTCCAGGGCCTTTCAGGCTACTTTGTGTGAAAGTGGGGAAAAGTACTTATCAAGTCACCACTTTTTTTACTTGCTCCCTCATTTATTTCCAACCTTATTTGGAGGTAGGATTGAGAAAGAAAAGGGGATAAATGAGACTATTTCAAAATACATGGTATAAAAATATTTAAAAATAAAAGAAATGTTGAAAAAAGTTCTCCAAAGAGAAAGAAAATACCAGATGGAGACTTGTATCTACAGAAAGAATGAAGAGTGCTAGAAATGATACATGTGGATAAATAAAAGTAATGTTTTTCTCATTTTTATAAAAAAAAGAAAGTACACGGTATAGTCTTAGAGATCTGATGGATTGTCAAGTCCCTAACAGTATATAAGCCATAGAACCTATAATAATAATATATGATAGAATAGTTGCAGTGTTCTTTTTTTTAATTACTCTTGGTGCTCGTATATTTACTGTGGGTTCTTAGATGAGAGTTAAGAAATCATGATCTCTCAGTATCTTAATACTGATCTTGTATAAAAATTATTTATTAATATTTGTTCCTCTAAATGTAAAGTGGGTAGACTGATTATTTTGCAAAAATAAGGCCCTTTATCAGTGGGGA
>PVIY010060654.1:0-11541 GCA_004026745.1 Myrmecophaga tridactyla | reverse complement strand
TTTAATTTGGAAATCTGTTCTGCTAAATATCCAAGTTCATGGCTTTTACAATCTACCTTCCAGCCAAAGCCACTAGTCAACTTTGCCAGATTATCTGCCATTTTAAAACAAGGGTCGCCTTCCTTCCAGTTTGCAATAACATGTGCCTCATTTCTGTCTAAGACGTCATCAGAGGTGTCTCTCGAGTCCACATTTCTACCAACAGTCTCTCCAAAGCATTCTAGGCCTTCTCTATCAAGTTTTTCACAACTCCTCCAGATTCTTCCCTTTATCCATTTAAACAGCCGTTCCAACATGTTTGGTATTTGCGAACTGCAGCAGCAGCAACCCCACTCTCCAGTACCAAAATCTGTTCTAGTTTGCTAGCTGCCAGAATGCAACATACCAGAAATGGAATGGCTTTTAATGAGGGGAATTTAATGAGTTGCTAGTGTACAGTTCTAAGGCCGAGAATTAAAACAAGTTTATAGAAAAGTCCAATCAAAGGCATCTGGGGAAAGATACCTTGGTTCAAGAAGGCCGATGAAGTTCAGGGTTTCTCTCTCAGGTGAGAAGGCACATGGCGAACACAGTCAGGGTTCCTCTCTCAGTTGGAAGGGCACATGGCAAATACGGCGTCATCTGCTAGTGTCTTCTCCTGGCTTCCTGTTTCGTGAAGCTCCCCGGGAGGCGTCTTCCTTCTTTATCTCCAAAGGTTGCTGTCTCGTGGACTCTCTGCATCTCATGGCTACATCTTTCTGCTCTCTCTGAATCTCTTTCTCCAAAATGTTTCCTCTTTTATAGGACTTCAGAAACTAATCGAGACCCACTCAAATGGGTGGAGACATGTCATCACCTAATCCAGTTCAACAACCACTCTTGACTAAATCACATCAACCAGGGAGATGATCTCATTACAGTTTCAAACATACAGTATTGACTAGAGATTATTCTACCTTTATGAAATGGGACTTACATTAAAACATGGCTTTTCTTAGGGGGCATACTTCCTTTCAAACCAGCACAATCACATAGACATGTCTTCACCACCACAATCTACATGAGGACATTTCTATTTCTTCTGCAGATAATCCCATAGCCCTCCCCCATATCCTCTGCTTATCGACATTTAGCTTTGGCTTATTGCCTTTGTTGCATTCAATGACAGCATATTACAATGTTACTGTTAATTGCAGACCTTAGTAAGCATTTTTCCTGTAGACCATTCCATTTTTAGTCCCTTGCAATGTTGACATTCATTTGTTCTTCCTCATGCAAAAACATTCTTATATTTGTACATTTAATCACTGTCATTGTCCACTCTAGGAATTGCTAAGCCATACCATCACAGTCATTATCCTCTATTTTTCCTTCTGGTGTCAAGCATGCCCCCAACCCTCCTCCCTCAACCATACTTACATTCAGCTTCATTCAGTGTACTTACAATATTGTGCTACTATAATTAGTATTGTGCTATCTATTTCTGGATCCTCACAATTTTAGTTCTGTTGAACATTCTGTACTGCTTCAGCATCAAATGCACAATCTCCACCCTCTTTCTATCTCCTGATAACCTGTGTTCTCAAGTTTAACTTCCAAACTTCACTCATTAATATCAGCTCATATTAGTGAGACCATACAGTATTTGTCCTTTTGTTTCTGGTTAATTTCACTTAGCATAATGTCCTCAAGAGTCATCCACACTGTTACATGCTTCATGACTTTATTGTGTCTTACAGCTGCTTCATATACCATCATATGTACATACCACAGTTTGTTTAGCCACTTATCTGTGGATGAACATTTGAATTGCTTTCATCTCTTGGTAATTGTCAATAATGTTGATATAAACATCAGTGTGCAAATGTCTGTTAGTGCCCTTGCCTTCAGTACCTCTGAATATATACCTAGTAATCAGATAGCTGGATCATATGGCAATACTAAGCTCCCTGAGGAATCATCAAACTGCCTTCCAAAGCAGTTGCACCATTCTACATTCCCATCAACAGTGAAAAAGTGTGCCTCTTTCTCCACATCTTCTCCAGCATGCCATTTTAGGTTTTTTTGTTTGTTTGTTTTTGTAATGGCCATTTTAATAAGTGTGAGATGATATTTCATTGTGGTTTTCATCTGCATTTCCCTAATAGCCAATGTCATTGGGCATGTCTTCATATGTTTTTGAGCCATTTGTATTTCCTCTTTAGAAAAATGTCTGCCCATGTCTATTGCCCATTTTTTAATTGGGTTGTTTGTATTTTTATCATTGAGTTGTAGGACCTCTTTATATATTCTCGATATTAAACCCTTATTTGATATGCAGTTTCCAAATATTGAATCTCATTGTTTAGGCTGCATTTTCACTCTTGTGACAAAGTTCTTTGATGTACAAAAGCATTCAATTTTGAAATGATCCTATTTATCTCTTTCTTCTTTCATTGCTCATGCTTTGGGTGCAAGATTTAGGAAATAACCAACATTCACACGATCCTTGGATACTTCCTTACATTTTCTTCTAAAAGTTTTGTGGTCTTAGCTCCAATATTTAGGCCTTTAATCCATTTTGAGTCTAGTTTGTATAAGGTATAAAACAAGGGTCCTTTTTCATTTTTTGGAAAAATGTTTTCCAAGCACCATTTGTTGAAGAATCTTTGTCCCAATTGAGTTGACTTGACTACCTTATCAAAGGTCTATTGACCATAGATATGAGGGTTGACCTCTGAACACTCAATTTGATTCTACTGGTCAGTACACTTGTTCTTATGCCAGTACCATGCTATTTTGACCACTGTAGCTTTATGATATACTTTAAAGTCAGGTAGTGTAAGACCTCTCACTTCATTTTTCTTTCTCAAGATATGTTTAACTATTCAGGCCAAACTATCCTTCAAAAAAATTGATGGTTGGTTTCTCTATTTCTGTAAAAGAAGTTGTTGGGATTTTAATTGTTATTGCATTGAATATATAAATCAATTTGAGCAGAATTGTAATCTTAACTATACTTATTGTTCCAATTCATGAACACATTATGGCCTTCCATTTATTTAGGTCTTCTTTGATTACTTTTAACAAACTTTTGTAGTTTTCTCTATATAAGTCTTTTATGTCCTTGGTTAAATTTATTCCTAAATGCTTGATTCTTTCGGTTGCTATTGTAATTGGAAGTTTTTTTCCTTGATTTCCTCCTCAAGTTGCACATGGTCTGTGTATAGTAACACTACTGATTTTTGCATGTTGATCTTGTACCCTGCCACATTGCTATACTCATTTATTAGCTTTAGCAGCATTACTATAGATTTTTCAGGATTTTCTCCATATAGGATCATGTCATCTGTAAACAGTAAAAGCTTCACTACTTCCTTTCCAATTGGATACCTTTTATTTTTATTATTGTTTTTATTTTTTTGTCTAATTTCTCTAGCTAGAAGTTCCAGCACAATCATGAATAACAATGGTAACAGTGAGCATTCTTGTCTTGTTCATGATCTTAGAGGGAAATCTTTCAATATTACCCCATCAGGTATAATGGGTTTTTCACCTATTGCCTTTATCATATTGAGGAAGTTTCCTTCTGTTACTATCTTTTGAAATGTTTTCATCAAGAAAGGATGCTGAATTTTGTCAAATGCCTTCCCTGCATCAATTGAGATGATCATGCAGTTTTCCCTCTTGAATTAATTGATGTGGTATATTAGGTTAATTGTGTTGAAACACTCTTACATACCTGAAATAAAACCCACTTGGTCAGGCAAGCCACAGTGGTTCAGTAGGCAGAGTTCTCATCTGCCATGCCAGAGACCCGGGTTTGATTCCCAGTGCCTGCTTATGCAAAAAAAAAAAAAAAAAAAAAAAAAACCACTTGGCCATTTAATATAATTCTTTTAAAGTGCTTCAGGATTCAGTTTGTGAGTATTTTGTTAAGGATTTTTGCATTGATAATCATTAAAGAGATTGGACTGAAACTTTCTTTCCTTATAGTATTTTTTCTTGGCTTTGATATTAGGGTGATGTTGGCTTCATGTAATGAGTTAGGTAGTGTTCCTTCCTCTTCAATTTCCTTGAAGCATTAGAGCAGGATTTGTACTAATTTTTCCTTAAATGACTGGTAGAATATAGATGTGAAGCCAACTGGTACTGGACTTCTTTTTTTTTTGCAAGTTTTTTGATGACTGATTCAATCACTTTACTTGTGACTGATTTGTTGAGGTCTTCAATTTTCTTTGAGTTGATGTTGTTTGTTCTTTCTAGGAAGTTGTCAATTTTAAGTTGGCTACTTCAGTAGCATATAGTTGTTCATAGTACCCTCTCACTATCTCCTTTATTTCTGTGGAGTCAGTAGTTATGTTCCCCCTCCCTTTTCTAATTTTATTTGTTTGTCTCTTCTCTCTTAATTTCTTTGTCAGTTTGGTTAAGTGTCCATTTCTTTTGTTGACTTTCTCAAAGAATAATCTTTTGGTTTTATTGATTCTCTCTATTGTTTCAATGTTCTCAATTTCATTTATTTCTACTCTAATCTTTGTTATTTCTTTCTGTTTGTTTGGGGTTAGTTTGCTGTTCTTTCTCTAGTTTCTCCATGTGAGCAGTAAATTCCTTGATTTTTGCTCTTTCTTCTTTTTTAGTATAGGCATTGAGGGTAATAAATTTCCTTTTCAATGTTGCCTTTGCTGCATCCCATAAGGCTTGATATGTTGTGTTCTCATTTTCATTTGCCTCAAGATACTGACTGGTTTCTCCTATAATTTCATCTTTGACCCACTGATTATTTAAAAGTGCATTGTTTAGCCTCCATAAATTTGTGAATTTGCCAGGCTTCCACTTGTTATTGACTTCCAATTTCATTCCATTATGATCCAATTAAGTTCTTTGTATCATTTTGATATTCCTAAATTTACTGAGACCTGCTTTGTGTGCTAACATGTATCTATCTATTCTGGAGAATTATCCAGGAACATTTGAGAAAAATACGTATCCTGCTGCTGTTGGGTGCGATGTTCTATAAATGTCTGTTAGGTCTAGTTCATTTGTCATACTATTCAAGATCTGTTTCCTTATTGATTCTTTGTCTTGATGTTCTATCCATTGATAAGAGTGATGTCTTGAAGTCTCCAACTACTATTGTAGAAGAGTTCACTACTGCCTTCAGGATTGTCAGTGTTTGACTCATGAATTTTGGGGCACTCTGGCTCAGTGCATAAATATTTATGATTGTTATGTCTTCTTGATGAATTGTTCCTTTTATTAATACATAGTGTCCTTCTTTGTCTCTTTTAATTGTTTTACATTTGAAGTCTAATTTGTCTGATATTAGTATAGCTACCCTCACATTTTTCTGGTTGTTGCTCGCATGAAATATCTTTTCAACCTTTCACTTTCAGTTGATTTTTGTCCTTGGGTCCAAAGTTAGTCTGTTGTAAACAGCATATAGATGGGTTCTGTTTTTCTTAATCCATTCTGCTAATCTCTGTCTTTTGATTGGGGAGTTTAATCCATTAACATTTATTGTTATTGACATAAAAGCTCTACTTTCTTCAACCACTTTTCCTTTTAGATTGTATCAGTTGTATCTTAATTTTTCCCTCTCTTTTTACTCTATTAGTTACCCATCCTGATAATAATCATTCCTTCACTCTTCTTCAAACCTCTCTCTCCTATATTTTCCTATCTACCTGTAGCACTCCCTTTAGTATTTCTTGTAGAGCAGGTCTCTTGTTCACAACTCTTTCCATGACTGTAAATATTTAAACTCTCAATCATGTTTGAAGGACATTTTTGCCAGATATGGAATTCTTAGTTGGCTGTTCTTCCCTTAAATATATCATACAACTTCCTTCTTGCCACCCTGGTTTCTACTGAGAGATCCATACTTAGTCTTATTGAGCTTCCCTTGGATGTGATGAATCTCTTTTCTCTTGCTATTTTAAGAATTCTCTTTGTCTTTGACGTTTGACAATCTGATTAATAAGTGTCTTGGAGTAGGTCTATTTTGATCTATTATGGTCTATTCCATACTGCACTTTTTGGATCTGTAATTTTATATCTTTCCTCAGAGTTGGGAAGTTTTCAGAGATTATTTTCTCCATTATTCTTTCTGCCCCTTTTCCCTTTCTTCTCCTTCTAGGACACCCATAACATGTATATTCATCTGCCATTCAATTCCCTGAGACTCTGCTTATATTTTTCCATTCTTTTCCCTATATGTTCTTTTGCATATAGGATTTCAAATGTCCTTCCTCTAGTTCACTAATCCTTTCTTCTGCTTCTTCAAATTTGCTTTGTATGTCTCCACTGTGTTTTTATTCTCTTCTATTGTGCCTTTCATTCCCATAAGTTCTGCCATTTGTTTTTGCAAGGTTTTGAGTTTTTCTGCATGGTCACCCAGAATCTTGTTTATATTCTTCATCTCTTTTACCGAATTTTCCTTCACCTCATTGGTTTGATTTTTAATTTTATTTAGAAGATTTGTTTGAAAATCTTTAATTAGCTGTAGCCACTCCTGTATTTCAGTTGAGGTATTAGTTTGTTACTTTGGTTGGACTATATCATCATGCTTCCTGGTATGAGTCACTGTCTAGGCATCTGATTTTCTTTCCTAGTTTATTCTGGAAGTCATTTTCTCTCTTTTGCTTAGGATTTTCCTGTTGGTTAGCTTTGTTCTCTATCTGTTTGTCTCTCTCACTGGCCAGTTGTCAGATTGGCTGTGACCCCAGTCTCTCCCCAAAACCAGACACTCACCATGGCCTGCCTTAGGGATGGCAGGTAGGTGCTGGACACCACAGAAAGGTCTGTTTGTGGGTAAACCAGTCTACTTGGTCCCAGTGGTGCTCTGTTTTCCACTGGCAAGTCCTGGGTTTGTTTGAGGGCACTGTTTTAGCAGCTGGGTCATCCATATTTCTCAGCCAAAACAGGGGCCTGTTCCCTGCATGCTGCAAGCATTACATGTCACTCAAACATCCCCACTTTCTCTCCTGACAGTAGTGTATTTGAATCAGAGACTGGGCTCCACTCTTTGGGTTGAAACTGTTGGGTGTTTGAGAAAGGCTCAGATTTACTTTTTGAAGATTGAAACTGCTGCTGAAATCCCAGCCCATTTATGCTGGGCTCTGACCCTCCCTTTTCTTGGGGAAGATGTGCCCTTTAGGGAACTATCTTCTCCACCTGATTAGTTACTTTGTCATTGCTTAATTTCACCTGTGCCTGGAGGGCTGGAAACTGAGAATGCCTGCCGCTTTCTTTAATAGACTGCTTTAAAAAAAAAAAAAGAAAGAAAAGAAAGCAAGTTAAAAAACAGAAGGAAAAAATCCTTTTCAGAGCTGTCCCCAGCCCCCCAGTTTTGCCAGTCAAGAACTGAAGTTGTTGCTGAACTTTGTGTGCCCTTTTTCCTGAGACACAGCTTTTGTTCAGTATTCTGAACTCAGTAAAGTCCAGAAACCTCTGTTGTTGTTGTTGTCATTTTCTCATCATCCTGCTCCCTCATTACTTGGGGTGGGGTTGCTATAGCCCTCCAGGTTTCTTTCTAAATATTGTATGTTTGTATTTGCTTGACACTTCTATTCAGCTGTCTAAATTTGTTAATCAAATCCACAATTGGAGTTTGGTGGAGCTCTCCTTCCATTGCTCCTTGTAGAGGGGCTTCTGTTTCACACCAGGGAAAGACTCCCAGACAGCTACCATGCCATGGGGGAGGAGCACTAGCCTCTAGCCTCCACATGATGTAAGAATTTTCTTACAGTTCTGTGCTGTGATCTTGGCCTTTTTAGTCATTCCAGGCTGGTGTATAGTGTGTGTCTGGTGAAATATGTCACCTTTAAAGACTAGTAATTTCAAAAGTCTCTATGTAAATATCCTATTAGAGGAATATATTTTAAAGATAAAGGTCTATATTCAAAACATTTCCTTCCTTTCACTTCAGTAAGTTTAATTACAAATCATTATTTATATAATGAAGGAAGTCATCCACAATTAGGTTGCAGGAAACCATTTCCTTTACCAAGGGTTTTATAAATTGGCACTCCTGTTGGTCTTTCCTTAAGATACTCCATGAATACATTTGAGTGACTAGATTCCAGCTAAGAAAACAGGCAGGCTTTCAATCAAGATTCTTAGAAAAATATCTCCCACTGATGGAAAAATTACTGAAAAAGACAAAACAATTAAATTCCCCACAGTTTACAGAAGTCTCTAGTCGAGGAATGATTTCAAATTAATGGTAAAAAAATCATGTGAAAACTTCCACAGACCTAAAACATAGAGAATGTAGATGTTGTGTTTCTAATAACAAGGTTTATGTTATGTATCTTTCATAATATATTTTTTATATAGACAGTAGCACAGTATGTTTATTATTCTAAACCAAGAAAAAGCACACAAAACAATTCAAATAAATGAAAATGCTTGTAGATAGTTAAAATGACCAAAAAAGGCATAGAAATTATCTGAAATATTGCAAACTTGGTAATTTAAATCATCTTTGCCGTAGAATAGAGGGAATAATTTAATCAGGCAACTAGAGAATCTGCAATTTATTTTTCAAATGATTCAGTTTCTGCATCTATAAAACACTAAAAGAAGCAGAATATTTAAATGGCATAAACTAATGCAGCAGGGTCCACAGTGGGCTCTGTCCTCATGGTTACAGGTGTAGCAGCAGACAGCGTCATCCTGCCAGATAGGGGCCAGAAGGAAACCATTTCTGCTACTTAGTCTCCCTGGAATTTCCTAAACTCTGGCAGAGAGACTTAGCTCACCTATTTATGCTTTCTCACATTTTTAGAAAGAAGGGAGAATAAACCCCCTCTCCCATTTATATCATCTGTGATTACATCTTTTCTTTCATAACTAATTTGTGTACAGTTTTCTTCTCTCGCTTTTTCTCTGGGTCATGATTTCAAGGATTTTCCCACATTTTCATTTTAAAAAACAACCAGCTCTTTGTTTTATTTAGCATATTTCCTAAAATTTATGGCTGGATTTCCATTTCAATTTTTGTTTGGCAAGAATACATCTTTGAGTATTTATTCCCCAAAGAAAACTTCTTCAAATTGCTCAGTCTGTGCACTTGCAAATTGTCTTACATTTGTTTCACTCATGATAGGTTTTGAGAAATACAACGTTTCCCTTGTAATTCTGTCAACTTTGAAAACCATCTGTTTCCAGTGTTGCAAAAGAAACACCTATACCTCATGTAATTCTATATTTTCTCTTGTAATATATTCCTTTACTATTATAATGTTTAGAATTCATAAAATTTACAGTGTATTTGTGTCTGTATTGCTTTCCTGAATTAATCATTTTTATCAACTGATTATGCTTTTATTCTGAAATTAAGTTAGCACGTAAATATTTTTTGTAACTCTAAAAGTAGTGAGCTCTTTATAGGCCTTCATTTCTCGTTTTATTATTTGAATAATTTTTGTGGGTATATGATCTAGAACTATATTTTTACTTAATAATAAAAAACTTAAATTTTCCTTATGCTATTGTATGTAGAAGAAAGGAGATAATTCCTAAAATTGATCTTATAAATTTTGCCCATTTAGCTTGTCATTTTTTAACCAAATTTACAGTTTCAGTTTATTCTTGGTTAATGGTACACTGTGGTATTCTTGGTTAATGGACAGTGTTTTGCCCTCTCTTGTTAAATTTATTTAATTTTTACTTTTTGTACTAATTCCCTACTTCATTTCCCTGCCCTCTTATGCAATTAGTTTAAAGTCTATTAAATAAACATTTATTACTCTGTGTCCTGGTAAAAACTGTATTGTTTTGTGTATATTTAACTTGCTTAAATAATATCTATTCCATAGATTATACTTTCTTTTCCTCCAAAACATTGTGATTTTAAGATATATTTGTTATTTTGCATATACCCAGACAATTAATTCCAAAGCAGCTGCTATATTTTCTTTATCAACATTATCCGAAATAGATGTCTGAATTGCCTCCAACTTTCTGGTGCTAATGACAAAGCTATGCTGGAAATCCTTTCATGATTTCATTTTAAGTTTCTGTGTGCAAAATTCCCTCAACTATGTACCCAGAAGCCTAACAGCTCTTCCAACACTTGACATTGCTCTATTTTCTAATTTTTGCCAATCTGATGAGTACAAAGTGACGTCATTGCTATTTTAACTTGCAATTCTTTAAATAAGTATAAATTTTAGCAATTCTTCATTGGCACTTTGTTGTTTCTGTCTGTATGCTGCCTAGTTGTATCATTTGTTCATTTTTATCTTTTGCTTTTTTTTTGATTTATATAAAATGTTCAAAGAATAGGTGGTTAGTAATGATAGGAAAATACTCAAATGAAGTTAAATGTACACCTCACATTTATACACATTCAAGGTTAAAGATTTAAGAGAACAGCCGTGCAATGCCTCATGGCAACCATCCTAAGGAAAGAGAAGGACATTAATATTTAGGGAAATAAATGACTTTAAATGTCAAATTGCAACTCAGGAAGAAATTCTTGTTCTAACTCCACTGTTTAAGCATGCAAATATTAGTGCTAGTTTCTTTCATCTGATGAATGACCTCAGATCATCACAAAAATATTTGCTAGAAGGAAAAAAAATCAAATTTAAAAAGGGTTTTTGCATATGACATCTAGGGTTATGGCATGGAATATCTAACTAGGTATTCACACTTTTTAGATTTAAATTTGATTCTAGCCAAAAATCCTACTTTGTTACTTTGAGTACTGAACAATTGAATTTTAATTGGTATGTTCAATGTTGCTAATGCTACAATTTTCCAAAAATAATAGAAGAAAAATTTACCAGAATTAGTTTCAACAAAAGAAAAACCAGCCTGTCTTAGTCCTGTTATTTTTTGCACATTTCCATTTCTTTTTTATTTTATTTTGTTACCTCTTTTTTAGGATAAATTAGATTGAAATTTAAAAAAAGAAAAACATCATAATAATCTTTCCTTTATGTTAGTTAATAGACTTTTAAAAAGTTGGACATCTGGAACTCACCCATCTTAGTGATTTAAAAAGAAAAAAATGTTTTTGTATGCTGTATGTTGGTGGGGGGGGGTCACGTTTCATTCTTTTTCCATGTGAGTATCCCATCATTTCAGCTACATTTATTGAATTTTTGTTTGTTTGTTTTTTCTTTCTTTTGTTTGCTGGTTTGTTCGCTTGGGAAGTGCATGGGCTGGAATTGAACCTGGTCTCCCACGTGGCCGTTGAGAATTCAACCAGAGAGCTATCCTTGCACCTCCTAAATTTTTATTTTGAACTAGTTTTAGAGCTACAGAAAAATAGAAAAATAATGAACTCGTAAAGGCTTTCATTTTCGTTTTCTTTTGTTTGCTTGTTTACCAACAACTTCTTTTTAAATAAATCATCAAAAATGATGAAGGCCGGGAGGGGGGGCCAAGATGGCGGCTTAGCAAGGTGCGCGTTTTAGTTCGTCCTCCAGAACAACTACTAGATAACCAGAAACAATACAGAACAGCTCCCGGAACCACGATAGTGACCGAACACACAGCGCGCCCAGAACGGGAACAGCTTAGACCGACGGCAACTGGCCGGATCTGTGAGTTCCCCAAAGCCGCGGCGCC